>JAMKCH010006217.1:0-33150 GCA_023653785.1 Ophioderma brevispina
GCATTAGAGAGGCGCCCCTAACTACGGACCCTTCTTATAAATATGCATTTTGCACCAGTGTGGGCACGTAAGAACTAACAGATTTCTTATCAGTCGCGTCTTAAGTATATCTCCACAAAGTTTCATAGATGTACACAAGATGGTGATTTAAAGGAGCATTAGAGAGCGCCCCCTAATCGAACCCTTCGTTAAATGCATTTTGTACCAAGTATGGCATAAGAACTACAATCTTAATCCGAACAGTCCAAAGTATGTGTCTACCAAGTTTTTCATTGATGTACTCAAGATGTGATTTAAATGTGAAAAGCCGGCCCCCCTATCGGGCCCTTCTTCAAGCATTTTTGCACCAAATCGTCACTTAAGAATGTAATATCTGTAATCACCACCTCAACCCAAACCATTTGACACCAATATGGTTGATGTACTCAAAAATTGATTTAAACTATTCTGGGGGTACTTTGACGAGCCCCCCCCCGCGGGCCGTCCTTAGGCACCAGTGCAAGCACTTAAGAATTACAACATTCCAGGGGTCCCTCTTATAAAAAAATGGCTGTCTACATACTTCAGCATTGAAACCTTTTGTACTCGAGCTGTGTTAGCAAATCGCTGCTAGCTCCCCCACTATACAGCGCGCATAGGCCAAGCAGTGAGATTCGAGATAGATGTCAGATAATCTCGGAATGGCTACACCGTCCCCTGGGGCTGTGAATGAAAGCCGGGCGTAGCCCCATTGTGGCAAGACCGAGCCATTTTTGGATATGCATTATTATGTATAGTATCGCTTACTCCAATGGCGTGTCACCCATCTCGTGAACAGTAAGCATGAACCTCAGTGAATGGTCATCATACTGAGATAAATACGAAGCTTTTTTCAAATGTTTTTTTTTAATCAAAGATTTTGATCAAAATGTTTTGTAGGTTTACTTAATTTGTCCTTAATTATTTTGAAAGTTCTTCTGTTTTCCCCCTGAAAGTGATTGTTGTACCTAAACATTTTTCCGGTGCTTCTTGTCTGCAATATTTCGCACAATAATCTCCAATCATAAAACCGTTAGCTGAGTACCGCTGCGAAAGACAATGGTTTTACATTTTCAGTTTAAGATGTAAGACTCATTGAAGCGAGTTAATCCCGAATTTCAGACATAGGTTTTTGATGTTTCCTTTTGTCGGTGTGTACAAACCAAAAATCGGTCAGCAAAGGGCAATGTTATATTTCGCCTACCCTCTAAGTTATACCCATGGGTGTTCTCTTTTAATTTAAGATGTTGAATAATGGGGTCAACACGGCAAGAAAAATTATGGATGGTTGATAAAAGATCACCTTTGAAGACCCCACGCCTAAAATAAAAGGAGGCTGAAGCACCCGTGACTTTCACCTCATCCCTGAGTCTGGAATACAAATCTGGATATATCTGCCACAGAATCGGAATTTTATTACGTTTCATGGTATGATGGAATTAGACTGTGTTCAACTGAGCCAAAGGCATCAACCAAATCAAAAAATGTAATGTGCAGAGTGTTCTTTTAGATTTAGCATGAGCAATAAGTTCATTCCTGACGAATGTGTGTTCCACACAGCCCGTTGATCCCCTTCAGAAATGCCTTTTGAGTTTTTGGGTCCATCGGCCTATTGCGAAGCATGTAATCAGCAATCCTCTCCGACAAAATTTGATGAAATATTTTGCCAACACACAAGATGTTATGATATCATGCATGCTAACATTTTCTTCGCTTATTGGTGTCACCAGAGTTTGAATTAATGTAACAAAACTTTTAGACCAACTCGAGGGGGGTCACTTGTATTCCAACCATTTGGTAAATAAAGATGCGAATAAAGCTCTAGATCTGACAACAAAGATACCCTATTGGTATTGACCCTGTGAGAATCTCCACCTGAGCTGACTGCCTCATGGGCTGAATTGCAATGCCTCAACAGATTTGAGAACCAGAATTGTTGATCTAAGGTTTCCTTGCAGAAGTGAGGCTACCTGGAAGCAGATCAGGACACTACCTCTGTTGTGGAACAGGCGCCACATACAATAGAACATCTCTTGGTCTGTACACTGTTGGGGCAACAATGCCCTGTATGGGAAACAACCCGTGCAATAAACTTGACTCAGCATTAAATGTCTCTGCGCGGCTTATCATCATAAGATGTCTTCGTCCACACCAACGGAGAACGTATAAATTTTAGCAGGAATTGCCCCCTCATACATCTGTCATAGTGTACGAGCATGCAAGAGCATAGCTGCCAAGTAGCTATGGGAAGGTACCGCTATGTCCGGACAGAGACCCTGCTGCCAATCACCCTTAATACTAAGTGACCAATGGGTGTTCACTCCCGTTGGTGCCCAAGGGGGGGGGGGGGTTCCATGGACCCCCCTAAGGAAACCACTTTCCCCGTAGGCGAAATTTTTGCACAATTATAGCCACAATGTGTGGAATGGGGGGGGGGTTCAGTAAGACACCCCGGAACAGCAAACAAAAAAATGATTTTTTTTTATTTTTGGCTGCAAATTAGGGCAAACATTGTTTCAAAACAGCGAAAATTGGGAAAAAAGACGGAAAATTCCAAATGAGCCTTGCGCTACAACAAAACAACTTTTGAAACTTATTTTATGTTGATATCTATTCTAGAAGACCCAAATTACATTTAACACAAACTAGGCGTTTAGGGATCCCTGTATTTTTTACGGGTGTTCGAAATACACGTCATTTTCCCATAGAGTTTTTGTACCCGTAACGTTTGGCACATCCATTATAAGAAATTTGTTTGTTTTCAGCACATAAAGGGGTTAATTTTTTTTTAATGTGTACGAATAAATTGTTTACCTTACATGTATGTGTGAACTTATATCGCAAAAAAATGTGCTTTGGTCTTTGGTTTCTTATTCTTATTTTTAAAAATTATTCTGAATGACTTCCGTTAGTGGCCAGGGGTGGGGGGTCCATGGGACCCCCCATAATTAACTCATTACCGGGCTTGGGCGATTTTAATTATTTTGGTATGAAAAAGACTCGCATTTAAAAGTCATAACAATTACAAAAAAAATTCGGCGCAAAATCCCACGCGTAAAGCGGCCAGCGCAAAACAAATTTTGGGGGTCCCTAGGAACCCCCCCCCCCCCACCTGGTCATCTAAGGTGTAAGAGACATGAGGAGATTTGCCAGAAAGAAGCGGCCCCCAATTGTTTTTAAACCCCTTTTTTTGGCAATATTTGGAATGCTTCTTTCCAATGTATTATATCACACCTGCAGTGACTAGCCGCATCGCCCTCTTTATTGTATAATATGGATGAATAGTACTTTCTGTGTTGCACGACAGAAAGTCAAAGCACGGTGTTCTATGGGGACAATTCGATAGTTCAGGCAATTTCAAAACAAAGTGTTTGCTGTTTTCTTTTGTACTTGTTTGTGCAATTATCCCTTTGGAACGTTCTTGGTCGGTGGTCTGCAATCGATCCTGTGCCATTTGAGAGAAATTCTATCCAAAAAATCTCCTCCTGTCACTTTAATCAGAGAAGAGTTTCTAATTAAGCAAAGTTCCAACCTCTTGAAGAGCGGTGGAGAGCGTGGCCTAGTGATTAGGGTGCTTGACTGTGGCACAAATTTACCATCAAATTCGGCGGGGTTTCGAATCCCTGTGGTCGTGGCACTTGCTGGGGATTTATTCGGGTACTATAAATTCTGGATTTGATCTGTATACCACTATTGATTAAATCAGAATTACCCGCTCTCCTCCATGTTTCACTTGGATTGGGGCCACATGGGATCATGAAGCTCTCCCTCCTTCGGAGTGACGTTTAAAAGCCGAATAAGAGTATGGGTGTAACCCCCTTACTGTTCCCAATCCGCCAGCCTAAATAGGCCGTGTCCATGTTAGGAGCGTCCGAATCACGGATACACGCGGCCCCTGACATCACACCTAGTTAACAAATCCTGACATATCACCACACCAAGCCATTACCATAATGGTGGGATACGAGCAACACACAACCCTCATTTTGCATCCTCACTCAGGATCTTAAGATAGTCGCATTGTGGAAAGAAAGCCTTGCTATCAACCAGGAACATCTATTGGTATTTAACGTGATGATCATCTTCCACCTGGACGGACGCCTAATGTGCTGAATTGCGTGTTTTCAACAGATTGAGGAACCGAAGAATCAGCGAGTCTAAGGTTTCTTTTCTTTGCAGAAGTTGGGCTACTGGAAGCATACCAGGAACACTAACCCGTGTGTGAAAACAGAACCACAGACAAGGGAACATCTCTCTGCATGATGGGTCAGACAGTTTCTCAATGGAGGAAGCTGGCCAAGTTGTTCACGTCCCTTGGTGGGTGATTCTAGTTCCGACTTGTAACTTTGAGTTTGTAATTGCGATTTGAGGAGCTTTTAGCCAAACATTGCCTTTGCCATCCAATACGCTACTCATTTTACTGTATAGAAATACATACCTTTGATTACCTTTGTCTTGTTTGAGTTCCACACTTCATCATAACATATGGCAGCTAATGTCATTGTTGACGCAGGCTGAGGATCATTCAACTGATTCAAACTTGGTGCAGCCTGTTGGTGTGAAGAAAAAGGGGTGTGTCGTTCTCTCTTGCGAGGTTCGAGCATTTTTAGAGCTGTTACTACTTACTTCCTCGAGGCCAAATGCCCACATCTCTACACGTGACATTTCTCTCTCTCTCGGTTTGGTCACTGGCTGATGTGAACTTCTCTTTGAAAACTTGGCAAAGAGTTCGTGTTTGTTCGTATGTAGCTAGGTCACCCTTCAAAAATGAGAACAACTTGCGGTATAATTGTTTAGAGAGTCAAGAAAAGGGGAAATTGAATCTGGCCTGCTTCCTCCAATGTGAGGACTGCCCCTAACCCTTCATGCAGAGGGTGAAACTATATGTGCCTTAGAGCCTCTTCAGACACTTCAAGCCCCAATGGTCATGGATGGGTTGTACGTCCTGATGGTAATTTGATCATCGATGATTAATAGTCAATCCTGCTGCAGACGTTGTTTTAGAGTTCTTACCCCCCGCAATAATTTCCCAAGAGTGTGCAAGTTGCCAAACTGTGTATGTATGGCTACTGGGGTGTCCTGTACAGATTTGTGCAAGGTATCGACATGTGAAAACATGAAAGGTGAGGTCATTACATTGGACAGTTCTGATGATGATAATGGGGACGAGGAAGAGACAGACTATTAAAGGAGGCAAAATACAGAGGACTAGATTGGCAAATACTTGTAATGAGAACTTTGTGAATTGGTGAATAGTTATGTATAATGCGTTGGTAAAATAAATGTTATTTATGGCCAAAATTCAGCATACAAACACATTGTAGTACAAGAATGGATCCTCAAATATTCTATATGCATATTAAGTGCTTTAAAACTATGTATATAGACACATTTATTCCGAGTGTAATACATTAATACTTAAAACGCCCATGATTCAAAGTGGCTACATTTAAAAAAGCAACGCAAGTACAGAAATACTAATTTAGCAACATGGGGACCATTTGGGATATGCAAATTAGATTTATTAAAATGGATGGCTATGAATTCATTTTGGTTGTGTTTAATCAACATCTCATTTTAGCAGTTTTGTCGGGAGTTTTGTACCTAAAATATTTCTTCTATGAGTCAGGATATGGCCGCAACTAGTTATGGCGCAATTCCAATGGCGGCCATTTTGTTTATGCAAATTAGCATGCTCAAGTTGTCACCTTGAAGTCTTGCATACACACATGATTATAATTATACTTGTGTAATAGTCTAATTGTAAACTTAAGTGTAAGATTCATCCATGTCATACCTTGACCAATGACTGTTAAAGTCAAATTATGCTCAAAATTTACGAAAATGGCGGCCATTTTGGATTTCTGCAAATTAGGTTTAACTAAAAAGGCATGGATTTGAGTTCTGGTGGTTGTCCATTATCAAACACCATTATCAAACAAATATGCAAATTAGCATGCTTAGGTTATCACCTTCGAAGTCTTGAATAAAGACACGTTTATAGGTATATTAGTGCAAGAGTGTAATTGTAAACTTTAAAAGTGCTTGTTCATCCATGTGATACCTTGAACATTGACTGTTAAAGTCAAATTATGCTCATAATTTATGAAAATGGCGGCCATTTCGGATTTATGCACATTAGGTTTTAATTTAAAATGTATGGATTGCGTTCTGTGGTGTCATGTCAAACACCTTCTTTTTACGCATTTACTGCAAAGCACACTCGCTTTGCCCCTCCTGATGGTACCGACCACCTATCTGGCCCAATAACTAGTAGGTAATACTAACATTAGGCTTAAGCAGAGGACCAAAAAGCATCAAAAATACTGATTATCGGAAGGTATTAAACCAAAGCAAGATAATAAAGGGTATATGCCTAAATAGGGCCTCACGACGGCAATGTAGGCTTATTATTAGGGTAGAAAAACAGGACAAAATAGTTCTTTAGGGTCTGTTTTTCGTGGTGGGACATATGTTTAGGTTGCATTTCGTAAGTCCATGTTCACGCCATCATATCCACCTTGAATACAAGGTTGCCCCCCCCCCCCCGGGGGGGGCCTGATTGATTATTTTTTGATATTTATTTATTTTTGTTTTTGGGACAGTTAGTGACAGGTCTCTATAAGATGTATATTTTTGAGGGTGCAACTTAGGCATGTTTAATTAATCTAACATAGAAGTACATGAAAGTATCTTGAAACTACTTACTCCCAGTTAATTGTTGATGATGATATCGAGCGCGGTGGCGGCCAAGCTTTCCAGTCATAGCGCAAAAAAAAAACTGCGAACGAGTCATTGGCCGAGCCTGAAACAGTTGAAGTCACTGTGCGGTTTTATAAATAGATCAGTGAATTCCCGTACGGAGTCGTGACGATCTAATTGCCTTGCTTTAGTCGGTGCGGCGATAATTGTGGTTTTTTTTTTGTTTTTTTTTTTTTTCTGCAAAATATCATCAAATCGTTTTGGAAAGACCGGAAATGAGAGATTGCTACATGCAGGTCACGAATCATCACACGGTGGTGCATAGGCTAACCTGGTACCGGGCCTGGTACAGGTCCGCAGCTATAAATAGCTGGCGACCCCGGCGATTGAACATGCGGTCAAACCAGCCTCGTTCAAAATGGATCCCGTTTGTGAAAGTTATTCATACAAAAAAAAAAATACTTACACTGGAGTGATTCTTCAACTCCCAACGGGGATTTTGAGTGGGGGAAAAAAGTTGATATTAAAACATATTTCGACTTAGAAATAATATATGTGTCAAGTTTCGTGATAGTGCTAAACATAGGGGAACGCCAAAAACGACGCTATCTTGGCGGGGCCCCCCTGATGATATCGGTGGTTAATCGTGATTTACCGCCCTCATGGGCCATTTGGTTAAGATTATCAAAGCGAATTCTGGAATCATAGCGACTGAGCTGACAGTATTATGAGTAAAGTGAAAATAAACTGTGGAGTAAATGCAATATTGCTCAGTCATCCTGATTCACTTTATTGTTGTCATTTTACTGACTCAAACATATTATTATAGCACTAAAACGTTCTGAATATATAAAACTAGTCATTTCCCATCAAGTAGTGCCCAAAACCGCGTGACAATCGGATATTCATAACTATTTTGGTGAAAAAATGAATTTTCCCCTATTCCACACTGTGTACTATGGAAATTGACGGGTTTGCCGACAAGCGAATTGTATTACGTCATTCTGACGTAATTCTAGGCATGTTGGTACTCATTTTGGTATCAATAAAGAGGACGACCATAGCTATCAATTGGTACCAAAATGAAGTACCAAGTACCAAATGGTGGTTGCCACCCCTATCTATCACTTTGGGATCACCCTGTATCTTACCTATATCCCTTTGGATGTTTGTTTTTGGATGAAAAGGAGCAGAACATGTCAATTGACAATTACATTAAATAATTTGGCACTAAAATAGGGGGTTTAGAAACCCGCGGACACGAGGATAAATAATCCGTCATATATAGACCATAAGCTGCCATCCTCAGATTTTCCGTTCGTTGCACCCAATTAGTGATTAATTTTCCCATATATCACCTTGAAGGGGATGTCCCCCTGACTAGGATTATGTATGTTTCCGCCCCGAAAAGCTGCACGTTAGCGGGTCCTGCCCATTTCAAAATGGACGCCATTGTTTTATGTAAAACCGCCATTATAATTTCATTACAGATAGACATTTTATCCACAACTACACGAAACCAAGTTTTTAACTGCCTGAAGGGGGCTAAAACATCTAGGTGTCCAAGATGGCCGCCGCAAGGAGGTATATTTTGCTAAATGAACTTAAAATGGCAATTGTTGAAAAAAGAACCTGGCTGATATTTTGGGAGCTCCAAAAAGAATCTATGGCATTTATATTTTACGTACAGGCTTGTTTTTAAAGATGGCGGTGATTATATTCCCTCTAGGGTACGTAAATCAGGGAGAAAAGCAGCCCTACCCATTTTTTCGGCGGTATTAAACAACACTTTCTAATAATGACCCTAAATCATTTCCAAAATGTAAAAATATTAAAGTGGGGTATTGACTTGTCCTAGAGAGTGCCGTCACTATATCTGGTTACTACTTGGGCCATATAACGTAGTTTAAACTGACTCTATAATAGTTCAAAGGAAGACAACAGTTCATATCAACCTGATACAATAAAATCATAATAAATGGGTGTGGACTGTATTTAAGGACTACTCAGTGACGTCATGGGTATTTCCCAGTAAAAAAATAAACAATATGCTTATGAAGAAGTGAAAAATGTCTATATGTGAAAGGAAAATTTAAATATGGTGACCTAAGTTTCTTTCGAATACATCAAGTGCTATCTTTGTTTCTGATTTGTACCACAGGCTCCTTCTCTCTCTTTACTGCCTAGATCAGCTTCCTTCCCAGCGTCAACTAGTGTTGAGTGGTCTGCAATTATCCAGAAGTACGAGAGAAAATTGCGGGAAATGTTGTTAATAGTTTTCGTTATGGTTCTTATTATGTCGAAAAAGATGTGCGAGGGTGTTTTTCTTCTTGATTTATGTCCCCCGGAGGGGTATAACCGCCGCCATCATGAATTATGATCATGTCCGCAGTACACAAATGTCATTAAATCGCATTCTTACCCCATCTATTTTGGCAATTTTAGTACATTTATCAAAACATGCCTCCTTCCGGCGGCCATCTTGGACACTTAAATGTAGAACTTTATTTCGTTTAGTCCTGGATAAAATTCCTATCTATAATGAAAATACAATAGCAGTTTTTCATAAAACAATGGTGGCCATTTTGAAATAGGCAGTACGCGCTAATGTGCAACTTTTCGGGGCGGAAACATACCTAATCCTAGTCAGGGGGACACCCCCTTCAAGGTGATATATTGGAAAATTAATCACCAGGTGGGTGCAACAAACTCGAATTTTAAGGCCCGTACAGAAACTGGCTCATGGACTAATATTGCATTGGCGGATTGCCATGGGATGTGCACAATTTATTAAAAAGAGTAAAATTAATATCCTCCAGGAAAAAAATCACAGCTTCAGCAGTTTTTGAGAAATCGGAGTTTATCTGCTAGTACCATTTTTGGGGAACACCCTGTACAAATGCAAGCAGAAATTCCTTTAATCAACTTTGGTTGTTTAAGGATCAGGCTTAAAGAAGTGTTCAAAGTCTCTTTTTAACAGTTGGTTTAGCCTGGTACTTAAACAACATTACCTGCTCAAAATATTTTTTGCTGTGTGTGCTGTAACGTTTTAGAAAAATCATCATAAACAACCGAAGACGACGTTATGATATGTGTGCTGTAACAGTAAAAGCGAATCACATAAAAAGCTGAAGAGAACATTAGTTTTACACGTGTGCTGTAACTTTATCAATGTCTATTTTTGTATTTCACTACTAAGTAAGAAAGTCAAATTTCACCTATAAAACTCCCGACTCACCCAGAGTACCACACCATATAAGGTAGCATTACTGTCATTAAAGTAGTGTATTGGTGGGGCATGAAAGAGGGGGGGGGGGTCTGGTTGGGACACCCTACCAGTGAGAAAGTCGGGTAGTGGTCATCCATGATAGCTAAGACTATGTTGAACATTTTCCAGTAGGTTTCATGAGGTTGATCCACCACCTAATCTAGTTCAATTGAGGGAGTGGGTTAGGCCTATTCAAGTCTGGCGGGCGAGCACACTCCACCACTGAAAAAGTCTGGGCAGTGGCCATTCTTGATATCCGGGACTATTCTGAGCATTTTCCAGTAGGTTTCATGAGGTTGATCCACCACCTAATCTAGTTCAATTGAGGGAGTGGGTTAGGCCTATTCAAGTCTGGCGGGCGAGCACACTCCACCACTGAAAAATTCTGGCAGTGGCTATCATGTTACCTGGGAATATGCTGAACATTTCCCAATATGTTTCATAAGGTTACTTTACCAGCTAATCTAGCTAAATTTTTGAGTCCCTTTCTAATGATCCCCTGACCACCCCACCACCACGTGTCCGGCACACATCCATTTTCTTATATGGGCAAGCATGAGACCAATTGCCATATACATTGATATTAGCTTCCTTTCCACCTAGGCTGACCCCTCTGGGCACCTGCTCTATTATGCACTAACTGGAGTACAGAAGACCTTATGCACTTAAGTGTTAAACCATCCAAAAATGTAAATTTGTGCACCAAACCTTAAAGGATGATGGTCCGATTTAAGTATATAAAGTTTTCATCTTGATAGAATGGCCTTCACCCCCAAAATCCTATCTGTGAAGTTTCTCGTCGATATTTTAATCCGTTCTGATGTGAGAGCTAAAAGCGTGATTTTGTAAGCCCACTGTGTAAAATAATATTGGTCGACCAAAATGGAGCACATTTTTGCTCATAACTTCCAAACCAAACATCCTCTAGCCCCTAAGATTTCACAGAGTAAATGAGAAAAATAGTACTTTTCTTCTGATACCAAAATTGTGACCACTTCCGGTAAAATCTTGGGTTCTGGGGACGAAACTATTAGCGACGGGCCATGGACCTTTCAAATGGGGGTGTATGGGGCGATCATCTTGTTGGGGCCCTTGGGGGATGTGTGAAATCTTCAGCGAGGAAACTCTTAGACGGCCCGGTGGATGTCATGATGACGTTTGTTTATCGTGAATCATTTGTCTAAACATTGCACCAACTGTTGGCATGATTTTCCTCCAACCATCAGAAAAATGTAGCAACATTTCTACCCACGCATTTGAGCAACAGAGAAAATTCAATCGTCTTTTTATCAACGTCGTCTTCGTCGTTTTACTCAACGTTGAGTAAATTTGTTTTTACCTTTTATTCAATACCTATTTTTTACATAATGTTGATCATAGTGAACAAGAAAACCAGCAAATGCTAAAAAGCAATTTGAAATAACGCATTTTACGCAAAAAAATATGAGTGACAGAGTTTCAATTTCTCACACAAGTCCCACCTGCAAAAAAAAAACCTTCGATGTTGGACAAAAAGAACATTATACCTGGCATTTATAATTAATGGGAAATCCCTTCACTTCGTGTCAACAACATGAGAAAAGAATCAAGTAGACCGAATGGTGTTGATAACGTCGTTACGACCCAGTACCCTGGATACCAATATCATTTTATTATTTTTGCTTAGTTAGAGAAAAGTAAACATTGAAATCTTTTAGCAGCCATGTGTTCATTTTCCGTAAAGATTACTTCGCATTTCCATATTGTGTTTTATTTTCGATTGAAAAAAGAGCCGTTCTGTGCGATTTATGATTATAAATTATTGGTGATTATACAGTAATCATGAAACAAACATGAAGATAACATTTTTAGTAATATATTCTGTTTTAGTTGTTACAGAACGTGTGAGAAGAGGGTAATATGTTCTTGATCAGTTGATTTCATTATCGTTACATTCGTGCATCTTTAAATTATAAAACAAGCCATTAAAGTCTAAAAGTCGTACATGTCGAATAGTGCCGTGGTGACTTCGGTCGAACAGTACTGTGTGACTAAGACCCGCTGTAAAGATGGAATTACGACTGATATTACTTGCGTTGTTATTCGTGTTTATTGCTGTGCATTACAGTGAGGCTACACATTTTAGAGGTGCTATTATTCTCTGGAAACCGACAGGATCTACAAATCAGGTACCTGCTTTCATGTATTTTATGTTTCATTTTTGCTAATCACAATTTTAGAAGAATGGATCCGCCATAGCTTATTAACAGTGATTATGCGGCACCACTGGGCAGCATGGCTTTTAGAAATAGGGATTTTCACCATGTTCTTATCAAAATTGCACTGCAAAAACTTTGATGTTAAAGTTAACACCGTAGGTGTGTTCCAAATGATCCTCACAAAGGTAGTGTGAAGGGTTTTTTTGCAGTATGACAGCGATATGCAATTGGCTGATTTGAACAAGGAACCTTATGTTTGACTTTCACTATTAAGGCCGCTGTATTTAATGGTACATTTGCCCAAAACAATGAGGACTATTGAGAAGTTGAGAGAGTTATATCACCACAGAACGCATTTTCATACTAATTAAATCAATCATTTGGCACGCCTATCTGATTAAATTTCTGCAAGTGGGGCTTAAACCTGGCGCCTATAACACCTAAACCAGTGGATCCAACACCACCAAATATTAGGTGGTATTTAAATTATACAATTAATTTTCTAATTATATTCAATTTGTAAAAAATATTAAAAAACAATAATTCAAAAGAAAGTGATTTCCATACAAAAAAGATTTATTTAAGATCAGCAGACCAAAAATTTGATTTGTATTTGCATTAGGACCCTAACACTTAAATGGACAAGAGGGTTCATAGGGACCCGCAACTACATTTTGCAGTTTTTACGCTAACGATATACTTTTCCCGTCTTTTCTTATGTTGTAATGTGGATACGCAACTTTTCATGAAAAGATCAATGTACCGTTAATTAAGTATCAGTAAAACATATTAATTATTAAACAAGTAATAAAGAATTTTTATGTTAAAATTTATTATAGTATGTAATTAAAAAATAAATAATGAATATAAAATTCAGTTAACCCGTTATATACTCTATAGCGATCACTTTCCTTTTGCCATCTTTACATTACGACACCGTACAAACGAATGGGAAAGTTACACGGCAGGGCATGCCAATTACCAGAATATGAATTAAAAAAATGACATCATTTGTGTTCAAGATGTAGTTGGATTCTTTAGAACACATTTAAGAAACTTTTTCATTAACAGATATATACGTGGAACCGATGGCCGTGTTAATTATGTGCCCTATTCTGAATAAAAATGTGTGCCCCTAATTTTAGTCTTTGTGGAATTCTCATTTTATTGATTAATTTGCCATTGTCTTATGACCCTCCGTGTGTGGTTAAAAATTTCTTCAAACATTATTTCGGGAAGCGGTTTCCGTAGCCCAAACTGTTCCACCCACGAAGGGGAAGACCTTGTCCATTAAATTTTCCCTGTTTGGGAATAATTGCCACATACACCGTTGATTTTCGCATTGATATTGAGTATCGTCCATCATGGAGGAGAGTTTCAGGGCTGGAGTTTATGTGATCAAGACACGATGACGGACGGGACACTCGTAGGGGGCTGGCTATCTCACCTTCCGACAATGCCCGACATCGAATGTCTGTCCGGTTACTTTCCAAGTACGGACTTCAGTGTCGGTGAAGATTGGACAACTGGTGTGGTGGTCATTGCTTTCAACAAATACAACTGGACATCGTGTGTTGTTACGTAAGTTTCCAATGAAGTGTAGCTTGAAATTACCACACATGTGATCCCACTTATCCGGTTTTAAGGATTGCACCCCCCCAATAACCTTATATACTTCACCTTTTGGAATTATGTTATTCTCTAATGCACTATTGAGCTTACTCAGGTCACAATTCCGTTGATTATTCAGCTGACTGGAGCCAGTTGAAATCCAGTTGATGCCAGTTGCATCTCCAAGTTGAATCAGTTGATTTCCTGACGCGAAAATGGAACAACTTTCAACTAGGGTTTTACACTGAACCAGTTGAACTAGTTAAGACCAGATTCACAACAGTTAAAAACGTTGACAGTTCGTTTCCGTCCCGGGAAGAAACGGAACAAACTTTCATAACTGGGATCAACTGGAATTTGACATGGGTAATGAGGTCAAAATCATTCTGTTGCTATTTTGTCCAGTTCCAATGCCAATTTATTAGACTAAAAGTAAACTGTCAGAATTCCCTTCTTTGATTGAGGTAATAGATCGACTCATTGTCTTGTTTGAGATTACATGGGTGTGTTGGAAACCCAATGAACAACTAGTATGGAAGCGGCGATGGGAGTGTGGAAGCATGGATTAACTACTCACAGAGAGGACTGACAACGGGACATTAATTCATCACTATCAACCATTTGCAGCCAATTATAAGAGAACCAAATATGGATTGTCCTTACGTAATCAGAATACCAAGTATGATTATTGAATTATGTTCTTTAATTTGATACCAAACTTACTATATGGTTGGGTCAAGTATCACGGTAGTAAATACAGACACATGAAATGAGGTTTTTTAATAATCTAGAAGGCGATTGACAAATACAAGTAGATAAGTCTAAAGGCAGCAAGCTATATTTTAACATGATACCATTTAAAAGATGATCCTTTTAATAAATCCCGGCACTCTTTGAGATTGCCACGCCGTGGTCATTGGGGTTGAAAATCGGTTAGCCACCCCGCCGGGTAGGGGGTTCCGTAAGCTGAGCCATCTGACGTCTTTTTTTGACATAATTCTGGATCGGAAACCCTTCACGAATAAAGCACAAGGTTTATTCCGTTAAGTTTCTGAATTCATAAGTGTGTAGAAAAAAGTGTGTCAGATGGGTCAGGTTACGGAAACTCCCGGGGTTTGGTAAGGGAATGATAGGGGTGGGAGAACAAACTATAAGGTCCCCTATAACGAAAGTAGCGAACTTAGATTTGGTAAATGCACGCATAACGTGCAAGAAATTTGTATTTGCCCCAATGAAGCAAAATGAAAGTTAATAGTGGTTAAGGCTACAGTCGTGGAACATGTTCCAGAAAGTACTTAGTTTAAAGACAATTGGGATTTCAGCTGCTTGTGTTTTATATTTTCTACAAACGCATTGATATTATTTTTTGTTCTCGTTCAGAGAGTTCACCTATGTGTAATAGTGTTTATGTTATCTTGAGCATTTGTAAGCCCCTTTGCACTTTGTGAACAGCTATAAAGTGCAATACATTCGAAGTATACGTTGTATAACATACACCAAGTTGCTTTATCATTTGACTATACAAGGTGGTTCTCGATGGCGAGGACGTAAGATGCCGATGGCCTTCGACGCTCTCTGAAAGTGGAGAACTTACTCTACCACCAATGGACATGGTCCTCGATGAGGTTTGTCAGAGATTGTTCTTGGACTGTTTCCTCCGTCCAACTTCTCTTACTTTTATTTCACTCAATCACATCTCAAGGATTTTGCCTAAATCAAAAAAAAATCGTCAAAATTTAGATTTTTGCATGTCTGGTACAAGTATAAGTTTCCTAATAAACCCTCCAAGTGCGAGGCTAAAAGCAAACCTAATAAGAATAGAATCGGATATTGTAGTCATAACTGGTTCGTACGGACACTCTATACACAAATGACTCAATTCATTATCTTTGAAAATCTCCAGTCCTAGCAGTATGCGACAGCATCATGACATCAATAAGATCGCCATGTTGAATTGACGACTTGTTCAGGTTCCCCTAATCAGATTGCCCGACCTTGAAAGACGCACAGAATTGGTGACATGTTGCTGTCAAGACTGCTACGTCGAGTGGTCGTCCGAGTTGTTGACTCCAAGAAGTACAGTCTAATACAACAACCCGCGACGCAGACCACTCTTTCCCAGTACACCAGACCACATTTTTTTTTTCAAATATTCGGGGCTGCACATATCTTGTTCACCCCTTACAAAATATTACAGACAAAGAGATGCTCAAATACGCCTAGAAGTAGGCCGAACAAGCATCATAAACAATCAACAAGATCAAGATGCCTTGTTCATTTTCCATCAGAGTCCGCAGACTGCAAGTCGCCGACTTATATCTTCTGTGTCGCCGACTTTAGTCGCCGATTTAACCTGTCCATGGCCTTGCATCTTCTCTCCCGCTTAGAGTAGACTCATTGCCAACCCAACCGCTTTCCAACTGCTCACAATCACTCATGATTCGCGGCACCATCGGGCCTAAACGGTTTCCAAACCGCTCATATGGATGCTCAAGGCCGACCTTCCCGATTCCAAAACCCGCCACGATTTTTTAAGCTGACGAAATAATCTGTGGCGTTTTTTCTTTTTCAAATTTTGGCCACGTGGCTTCCTGGCCAGACAACATGCAGAGACTGTACAGGGAACAAAAAGTCCACAGATTTGGCAAAACTACACCTGAAAAAGGAAAATTACATCACGTTTTCGAAAACATGTCCATCGGCCCCTCAGTCTTGAGCAGTCTGGGAAGTAGTTTTTTCTAGTAAATAATCAGTAAGACTACTGAAGATTGTACAGAACAGTCCCAAACCTTGCCAAAACTCACATGAAAAAGAAAAACTGAGCAGTTTTTTCTTTTTCATGTTTGTTTTGGCAGACTGGACTGTCCCTGGATATCTTCTGCAGTGTTACCAGATTTTTTTTTTTTGGGGGGGGTGTTTATTTTGATTTGTTTTTAAACTTTGTTGTCAAATAGAACCTCTTAAACGTTCTTGTAGGGGTTCAACAAACCACCATCCAGGTGCAAACTTAGACTTTTTTTTAACCTCAGAAAATCTCGTGTTCCTTTAATTTTAAGACATTTTAATTTCCCATGAAGCATGCGTGTTACCCTGAACATTCACGCTAACTCTCTTGGTGTGGGCGTGTCTGGGTGAATTGAAGACTTTGTCCCCCCTCGTCTAACTCCTCTCACAGCAAGATTCCATTGCAATTCTAGAGATGTCGGCTCCCTCCAACAGTGATAGCCATGGGAGCCGCCTACGAGCCGGTCCTAGTCGACCCATCACCGAAAGATGGACAGTGTGTTTGGCCTGGCCTGGCCGCTAATGCTAAACGTATACAGACGCAGCCGAATAAGGGCCCAAAAAGCAATGCCCCTGGACAAAGGTACGTGTATTTTTATTTCTTTGCTTTGAGTTTTTTAATCTCTCACATTCTTCTCCAACGTTAGGCTTCTATACCAGAATATGTTATTTTTTTCGTTTCGTATTGCACACAAACAAAGACAAAACAAATTAATGATTGATGTTTTGTTATATTCACGGATTCATTACTCCTGCACAGACACGTATTTATATTTCTTTCCACTGCGAGTACATTCTAATCTGGATTTGCACAATTACACAATCTTTACCATTGGGTTCCAATTTGATTTTTGTTAAAGTTGTACGCAGTTACTAATCGCTGATGACAAAATCATCATGATCATGATGATCATTGATCCTCATGACCAAATCATCATGATCACTGATGATATCATCACTATCATCATCATCACCTACCACCACCACCACACCCACCACCACCATCATCATCGTCGGGTCCGTCGTCATCGTCATCGTCGGCGTCACGTCGTCGTCATCACCGTCGTCGTCGTGGTTTCTGAAGTGAATCACACTGCGAATCATTGCGACAGTCATTTAATTATCCCTGTAAACTTCATTTACTTTTAGTCATTCCTTTCATTGCTCGTTACTTTTATTATGGATTTTTAATGATCCCACCCCGATTCAGCAAACACCGAAAACCCAGGATAATATTTTGATATATCTTTCTTTTTTTTGGAGGGGGGTTCGGGTCATGTGCGTTTGTTTGCCAGTTCATACTCGGCCTCGCAGGTTTTTTTTTTCGGGTACTCCGGTTCCTCCTGCTTCTAAAACTGGGCTTTCTTCCCTAATGGTATAATGATCACCAAGTGACTTTTTGAAATGATACTTTCGTGACACTGAAATGACACATTGGTGTTGATGTGTCGTTAAATACTAATAACCCTCTCCTCCTCCTTTTTTTTTTTTTTTTTTTTTGTCGTTAAAGCATTACATATGATTGATAACAGTTTCATCATCACCGCTTGGAATGAAAAAGTCTCCTGTTTTCCCTGTGCCTGGCTTTGATGATGAGTACTATGTGGATATTGAATGGACACCCACCCATTGCCATCAAGGACTAACATATTCTGGCTTTTTACGGCTGTAGAATGGACTTTGGGTAAAGACGATCAGGAGAAGATACTTTATTTTCAGTAGACTAAATTTTATCATTTGTAGCAGTTCGTTTAGTCAGAAGTAAATGTATTACCCATGCTTACGTCAGGGCAGAAAATGTTCTGACTGGTTCAAGTGGTGCGCAGTATCTGCCAGATTCACAAAATGATATATGAATCGTGAGAAGACGGTTAGGAAATCCCAAAACATGAAGAGTGCGTGTCTGATAAACCCACCTGAAATTCCTAGTCCAGGAAGATGAAGGTTCTGAAATTCTCTTGATATTTTTTCTATGGGTAGTATGGATGAAACCTTTTCCACTTGTGGAATAATTCCTCTTACATGATTACAGTGTTTCTCGATATAATGCTGGGATTTTGCCAATTTCAGCATTTTTTAGGATACTTAAATACTCAATTATTCATATTTTCAATATATCGTCTTATTGGATTGCAAGATAAACCTCAATATTGTGTAATATGTTATATTTAATATTGTGTGTAAATGCACTATAAAACAATTGGGTCTGTGCACGGTCTTCGTGTTTCTTTGTGGTAAACATGTTACAAAGCGAATTTTAAACACACAACATGTTCTTTTTTTAAATTGACGGTGTTCTTCGGGCAGTCATTGTCTCTTTTAAAACTGGTGCATGAGTACCAAGTATAAGGACTGTCCAAGAAAATCTAAATTTTCACCGTTGGGTTTTTGATTTTAGTTTAGGAAAATTCCATTGTTTATTTTTAACCCTCATCGTACCCATCCTTTTGAAACACATTCAGCAAGGGGTGGCCACCACCCCTTGGGACTCTTAGTTAGCACATGTAACTTATAGTTTTGGTACCAATTGGATAGACTCTTGTCTCCCCTTACATTGCACCAAAATAAGTACAAAATACCTGGTATTATGTTGTCACAATCCAGATATGAAATCAATTTCAATGCCATAGATAACCACAGGTGCAATGGGCAAACAAGGATAAAGAAATATCAGATTTGCAGATTTAATCATCAATTTTGACGTTATAAAAGCAAAGTTCAGTCGGTATTCATGACGATATATTATGGTAACATTATAGTTATAATAACCACACAAATAATATCAAAACAACAAAGTCTGACCGGGGGGGGCCTTATATGGAAGCTGTAATACATTAGATGAAAATAACGCATTGAACAGGCCAATGGTTGATTGCCCGATTGCCAGGTTTATCGATAAGCTTTTGTTTGATTGATTTGATATGGAATAATTTAACCAAGAAAGCTCTACAGAAAACTTTTTTTTTGTTTCATTGGGGTTTCAATACCAGTGGCCAACCAAGCTTTTTGTTTGTTGGGGGGGGGGGGGGGCAAAGGGGCCGCATCTATTTTCAGGGGGACAATATAATCAATTTGGTTAGTACCAGTATTAGGCATGTGTTGTTTTTCAATGTATATTGGCGCATGTGCACAAATTACTAATTCACAGGGGAGCAAGAGAGGGCAACTTCCCCACAAGGGGAAGCTGCCCACTCCCCTCCCCCAGTTTACGCCACTGGTTCATACACCTGAGGAAATGGTCAGTAAGGGATGAGGCCAAAGAAAAGTTTTTCGCAGTAGGGACACATATTAAAAACCTAAAAATGCGGAAGTGCAAGGATTTTCACCAGAAATGGCTTAAACTCAAATCGGTCATATGGTAAGTCAAAACAGTGCAAACCATATTTGACTGTGAAACGGTGGGCCATACTCTGTAAGGGTAATAAATTATGTTTAAGGGTAATTCGATTCTATTTTTGGGGGGCTGTGCTTATTGTGTGATAAACCGCTTCCAATAGTTCAAGTAACATGAGATGTCATGCTCAAACTAAAGGAAAAATAGTTTCCTAACCGACTTAACATACAGCAATTAATAAGAAAGAGAAAATTCAAAATGACTTTGGACCACTACAGAAACGAAAAAAAACAGGGGTCACTTGCAGGGGGTTCCAAACACGAACACGATTACTTTCATTAATGCCAATTGTTGGAATTGCTCACTCTTGTTTCTATTTTTTAACATATTAGGACCCCTTTTTTTTCTGTACGCCTAACAAGACATGCACAAGAAAAACTGGCATTTGTATTAGGTATAATCGTCGTAGAATTATAATGTAATGTAGACCACGTTTTATTTTTTAAAACATCTTTTAATGGGTCAAAGAAAAAAATTATTATGTGGATACTTTGCATTATTAAAAGTAGGTGTGTATGTGAAAGTTTATTTGGGCTTTCTAAATGTGTTTAAAGTAAAGTGGTCCAATTTACCACCACCCATTGAGGTAACTTTGTTCTCTCAAAGTTAAAAAATTACTTGCAACTATTTTTGTACGGAAACAAAATTGTGCGAAAGAAAAGTGAGAAGATGTGTTCAACTACAATCCCGGTTGTAAGAGGTTTTTTAGTACACCGGCCTCATAGCCCACCTAAATGTAAAAAGAATTTAAAGAATAGGGCACTCGATTAGTTGATGCGTTATTGTGTCATCTATAGGGAGCCCGAAAATATGGCTCACGGAGGACTATATCTACCTTTATACCGGTCAAATATACTTCCCACCTGTGATAACTTTTACGGGATTGAAGGGGTTATAGCATCATTGAAGATTGCACAGAAGTATTTATATAAAGCTTGAAGCCAAACCTAACACTAACCCCCCCCCCCCCAAGCCTCAATGTTGGGCGCGGTCTTGAAGAAGCTTTCAACATTGACGGGAGAGGGAGGGCTTCCCTTTCTATTGATGTGTGCAAAGTGTGCCAATGATTTTGTCCTACGGTAGAATTGTAGTGAGTTAAAAATCATGAATAAAATAATAAAGCTTCACGGGAACGGACGTTCTTCTGCCATCCCGGTTTTTGATGGACAAAGGTACATGAGGTCACGAAGGTCACTAGGGTCACAAACAATGTTGGACAGACTACCAAGAACAACTGTTTTCAAGTGTAGGAACTTCATGACATATATACACCCAAGAATTTGATAATTATGACCACTTTGGGGCCATGAATTCTAGATGACATGTGACCCACTCTTGGGAGAGGTGTAACTGTGGGGCACTACCCCCAAGGACCATTACATGCAAGTGTCATTTGAAAATACATGTGTGTATGTGGAAAACACAGTGGGTAATTTATGTTTAGGCTTAAAATTTTACCACAGACAGACGGATACCCACACTAGCAAAGCAATCCATATGTGCCATCTTGGCAGACGACACCAACAAAATGAAATTTAAAAGTCTACATATGCCAAAGTAACCCATAGTTACGGATACCTTTAACATTAAAAGGGTGTGTCAGATTCCCAATTGTATAATTTTGGGAATAAGGTAGGTCAGCCAGTAGCCTCTTACGCAGAGAATTATTTGTAATCGGGTGGAGCAACTTTGAACTATGTAGTATTTTACTGAAAATACTATTCAAGTGTGGCGTATTGGAGATGTTGTGTGTGTGGTGTTGCAGGGTGGTGGATGTGGTGTTGGGGGTGTGGCAATGTGTGTGGCGATGTGTGATTGGGTAGAATAGGTATGAGTGGTCATTCATAGGGATTATTTTGTTATTGACCCCAGTAAGATAAGCACTATCTGCGCTTAAAAGAGCATGCTTTAAGGGTGCATTTAAGGCGTTTTAAATTAACTATGTGGATTAAACTTTTAAAATTGTGTATTTACATAAGGGGACCAAAAACCCAATGGTGAGTTTTTATATTTTGCAAAAAGTCATACCAAGTTTATGTATGACACAGATTTTTTTCTCCTTGTGATGCCTGTGAAAAACAAACAATGATCCAAGTTTAATACATTTTAACGCAAAAAAAAATGAAAAAAATCAGGTTCATTATGTAAGCATTCTTCCAATACTGATTGATGAAGAGTAAAAAAAAATTAGGTTGCTATACATGCTCTATGAGGTTATTGAAAACTATGTAGAAATGTCATTGGCAGACATAACAGATGTCAGTGATTACAGTTTAAAAAAACAATATGCATGTATTAGCTATTGGTATGATTTTTTAAGGGAGGGCAAAATATGATATTTGCTGTCTTAGAAACACTGCTTCATGGTAGACTGAAATAGTACTGTCATGAAGAATAAAACCATCCAAATAGATTTTCATATGACAAATATGGAAGGATTGCCCAACCTCACTTCCGCATCAGGGGTTTTTATCTGACAAACACTCTTAATAACTTTATTTCGTATCTATGACTAATAAACAATGCTATAAAACTACATTTTTCGAGAATGTAGGACTTTTTCCTTAAACTCTGTTCTTACGTGAGGTGGTTGCGGCCCCTTAAGATTTATAATCGAATCAACAAATACAAAATACACCACACACAAACAAAAGACAAAACAAGCAAAAAGCAAAAAACAACCAACAAAAACAAAAAACAAAACAAAAAAAAAAAAAAAAACACCGACTGCTCATTGGCCATTGGGGATTTCAAAGGTAACTGCTACGGCATTTTATATGGCAATCTCTGTCTCAGTACATTACTAGATCTCCTCTCTTAGCCTTAGTTCATTACATCTTAGTAATATTAATGATATTTGGGAATTAATTATTACTCAAAATCCGTGGGGTTAGTGAACATTAACCCGCTGCAAAATAATATAATTTCCAAAAAAACGGTCCATTAGATTTAAATATCGTGACCAGGCCTAGTCTTTATTCAAAGCTCTGTTATTAATCGATTATCCGTAAGAGAGCGCCTGCCTACCGTGAAGTCTAGCACTCGGGTTACACAAAACCGGAGTTGATGCCGTTTTGAACTATATGTTGCTGTTAGGTGGCCTGTCCTACACCCCCCCCTCCCACCCGAAAACCAAAAAAAACTAAACCCTCGAATCCTCAAAAGGTTCCAACTAATTGTTGAACTAAACTTTGCGTTTTTAATTTAAGTTTAAAACAACGGAAACATACCTTTCCTCGGGGTAGTATTAAGTCATGTAAGTTTAAGGTATTAGAGGGGGGTTTATTGAAACCGCGAAAATTGTTATTTTGGTCTTGTGGGAAAATGTAGGTCAAAATGTTTAATTTCCTTTCATATTCAGCTACTGCATTTTGGCAAAAAATCCAGCGTTGGATTTTAGGTTTGCTGTAAGTGCGGCGGCTGGGCTTGGTGTCATGTGGTGTTTAAATTTGAGTATGTCTCGGTACTTATTCTGTATCCACAGAATAAGGAGACCCATGGCTATATGTTGAATTCAAATGCTATTCGTTGGTGGCTTCATTAGCAAAAATGGAAGGCGGGTTGCAACGAATTCGTTGATTGCGTGTTTACAGAAATGGCACTCAGGTAGGACAAGGGTGGAATCTTCCATAATTTCTGGAAATAAAATTTTCAACTTGCCATATCTTTGTTATGGCATTGGAATCTAATGAGTTTATAGTGTATTTCCCAAGACCGATCTTCCAAAACCATGGGGACCAAGCCGTTCCCTGAGCATAGAGAGGAGGTACTTACCAAGGAATTATTGATAGGAATTATTTTGAAACTGAAAAAGGCCACCACAAAAAATAATTATGTTAACCCTATCCATTGTCGCGACATTAACATCCATTACATCAGACTGCCCTTGAGTACATGTACATTAATTCACCCTCCACTACATTTAAGCTTAGAAATTATTACAGCGTTTCATCAGGTTAGGGCAGTGATTATCAGACAACAGACAGTACTATACACAAACTCGCTCAATCGTATTACATAGACCCAATGCTTATTTAACAAAACGATAGTCTTAACAAAAGGTCTACAAGACAAAAACGGGAAATCTTATTAATGCAGGAAGTCGAAGAAAGTAAATAAAAAATAAACGTGGCCTCTGCAATGAAGGGGAGGTAACTAGCACACTCCTGATTTAAAAGATTAAGCTTCTTTGTGATTCCATTCAACTTGCCGATATCAAGGTCAGGAGTTCAAAGCCTTTTCATTTTCAAATAATACGCAAAGGTTTTTGATTCCCGGCGCTTTTCAAACTGAAAACATTCAAAATAGCTGCTCATTAAATCAAAAAGTATTCAGAATTGGTCGGTTGTTAATGTTGCACAGGGCAGCTTATTTTATACTTAGTACGGACAGTATCTCTGTTCAGATTATAAATGACCGAAGGTTAGACAAAAGTGGTATCTTTGGACAACTGGAAAATATATACCTGAAGACAGTACATCTTTACTTTTGATCATCATCCCTGCCCATCCCAGCACCAAAGATCGCTCTTCAGAAAACGTACTATAAACTATACTGTATAGATGTTTCATATTACGTAACCAAACATATTGGGAGACGCTTTTCTATGAAGCTTTATCGGTATCAACTCGGATCTCGCCCTTGGATCTCGCATCTCGCCCTCGGATCTCGCCCCTCAATTTCGCATCTCGCATTTCGCCCTCGTATCTCGCATCTCGTCCTCGCATCTCGCCTTCGTATCTCGTATCTCGGGTCTCGTATCTCGCATCTCGACCTCTCAGGGCGAGATGCGAGATTCGGGGGCGAGATCCGAGATTGAGGGGCGAGATTCGGGGGCGAGATGTGAGAGCGAGATGCGAGGGCGAAATGGTTCTAATAAGGCTTCATACTTTTCGGTGATGTATATTAATACAAATATTTTTTCTTTTCAAACAGGCAAAGCAGCCAACAGCGTTGTATTACCATCCTAGTTGGAAGTAAGTAATGCCACTTACATGATAATCACACTTGCAAAATCAAATACTGTGATGATTATTTGTGAAGTTGATGTTGTCGATATTTTCTATAGTTTAAATTTAATATGAATTAAAAACCTATGCCTTTAAAAGAAAAATTCAAAATTGCATAAAATTATTTTCTACGTAGCTCGGGCCGCGTCGATATACTAATGTTTTGCCTCCACCAGGGTCGGTAGTACCGCAGCACCAATATTCATGAGGGGCTTCACGGGAAGATGGTATTAATTTATTTTATTTTTTATTGTATTATTATTTATTTATGTATTTATGTATATTTATTATTTGTTAATTTGTTATAATTGACTCCTGTACAAAAGGAAAACCTACAAGCTAATACGGTTGTGCCCTTGAGGCGTGTTAAATTTCTGTGAAGTGCACCCACCCTCGAAGTTTGTACTAAGGGACCACTCCAAAGAAAAGAAACAGGCGGACGGGACAGACAGACAAGCATAATAGAATTGATCTACAATCTCGTTTTAAGGCAGCCATTTTTTAAACGTTTCGAAGGTTGTGTTGATTATACTATTGCTACCTGTAGTTACCAATTTTTAACATTTAATGATTTTCAGTTTATTTTAGCTAACGATACCGCTTACATCAAATTCTATGAGGGTATTCACCCGGGTCATTCCCATATTCTTCCAATCGAAGTTTCAACGTATCGTTACGTGTAACCGAG
Organism: Ophioderma brevispina; assembly: GCA_023653785.1. Lineage (NCBI taxonomy): Eukaryota > Metazoa > Echinodermata > Ophiuroidea > Amphilepidida > Ophiodermatidae > Ophioderma > Ophioderma brevispina. The sequence goes on from JAMKCH010006217.1 coordinate 25,673, forward strand.
TACAAGAACTCTCACCTTGTTCACCAATGGCCCAAACCTGCAAAATAGTAAACAATAATACAATCTTGGTGGATGAAGGCGTCGTGTTGGGCATTTTAGTAACTTGCAGACCTGAATCACCCCCTCTTAGTACTCCATGGGAATGGTCCTTTTCGGTTGGCTAGTTGAAAATGATACAGTGATGTTGTCCTCTCATTTCTCCGCTTTTGGATATATCTGACCTTTATCTTCCTTCTCTATTCGAACAATTTGTCTCAGTATTTCAATTGCATCAGAAACCGATAGCATTTCATAATTTTACGTTCATGAAGAGACATTAACAGTGTTAAATATAACAGACAACTGTTTAAATGTTGTTTGGCACACACCCCCTGTGTGGACTGCTTCAGTCATGTTGTTATGATCTCTGTTATGATTTTTTTTCCAAGTCTCAACGAATGAACCCTAAATTTACTCATCGCCAGAAGACCACTCTTTGGGTGTCAACCCACTCACCGAAAGAACTTAGTTTGAAACTTTGTCTCCATACCGCCTTTTTCACTTCAAAAATGGGGTGCCCGTGGGATCTTAACCAGCATGGTTGTGATATAAAGATTACACAGAAACTTTGTACAATATCATAGAGTTAGTCTAGTGGAGAAGAGAGGGACTAAGATATTGAACTGTTAAGCTCGTTAGAAGGAACCACCCCCCCCCCCTTTTTGCAGGTTTTTTTTATCTTTTTTCCACGGCTTGCTAAAACCCCCTTTTTGGTGCCAAAGTATTTAATGTAATAGTCAATTGACATTTTCCGTTCATTTTAATCCAAAAACAAACATATCCCGGTTATGGGTAAGATACAGGGGCACAAAAACAAACCTCTCTCATTGAAGCCTGTATAGACGATTCTAGGAAAAGTCACCGACGCTAGTCACCGACGGCAATTTTGCGCATTGTGTAGTACCATTCGGGGTGGGTACTGACCCTAAGTTATACACAGAAACGAATGCAGTAAATCTGGTGTGTACAATGGTACGGTTATGCAACCCATCTGACCGCGCCCACAAACACGGTTAGGCGATATAATTATGACAGCAATCATACTCCTATTGCATTTCACAGTTCAAACTTGGTTCAAACTGCTGGAAAATAGCATGATTTTGCTTTGTCACCTTTAGAATTAAATGTCACCTTGCAATGATGGTCAGGGAATGATCTAAGTAATATCGACACAGATAGTACATCACTAGTACGTTATATCGTTTATATCTACGATTAGTTAGGAGTACTTTTTCAACCATCATTTCCCGGATTGACACATGTGCGACAACGTTACTGAACATTTAAAAACAACCCCAACACTCAACAACGGAAAGGCTTATTTAAATTATGTTTTAAGCTTCCGATAGCCGAGAAAATACCGGATTTTCCCATTATCATTGCGCATATAATTTTGACCACCTGAGTTCTAAAAAAGTCTCTCGAACGTCATGAACACACATTACAGAATGTCCAAAATCTCCCCAAGCTGTATCACAAATATGACGTCACCATTCAGTAATGAGCGGCGCTCTTCATTTGTAAATTGTATTGAAAGAAGTGTGTACGTGCAGGGTGATCCCAAAGTGATGGATAGGGGGGCTGGCAACCACCCCACCCCCTTTCGGGAGAGAAGTACCAACATGCCTAGCACAACACAGAAACATCACAGGCACTGGATTTTGGTACGAATAGATAGCTATTGTCCTCTTCTTTCCATTGATACTAAAATAAGTACCAACATGCCTAGCATTACACCACAATGACGTCATAAAGTTCGCATGTTAGGAAAATGGTCAATTTCCATAGACACACACAAGGGAAAATTCAATTTTTCGCCAAAAATGTTAGGAATATCCGATTTTCATGCGGTTTTTCACTCTACTTGATGGGAAATGAATAGTTCCATAAAATGAGAGCATTTCAGTGCTATAATAACGTTTTTGAGTCGCTAAAATTGCGAAATATCAATTCCCACCCTATATTCAGCATTTTCATACTTTCCTCAACATATGACGTCATAGTGACGTCATAATGGGGATGTTGGTACTTATTTTGATACCAATGGAAAGAAGAAACTCTGTGGTACCAAATGTACAGGAATCGGATGTTCAGTAACTAAAATCACAGGGGTGTGGTAACCCCTCGTGAGTTTTGTTACAAAAAATGGCTCAGGTAGACGAGGGTTATCGTGAGTTCGAGCCCCATTGTCGTCAACGTGTTTGTGTCCTTGGGCAAGATACTTAGTCTCAATTGTTTCGTGGACCCTTGCAAGCGATAACTGGGTAGCTGTTATGGGGGATATTACAATCTAAGTGCTGATAGAGTTGCGCGCCTAGCCAGCATCCACCTAGATGGTGCGAAATGATTGTGACGATTTCCTGATGGCAGCGGTAATAATAACTGGCAATCGCGCCCCAAGCACCTCCTAGAGTGGATATGTGTGCGTTATAAATCGTTATTATTATTATTATATTTAATATTATTATTATTATTATTATTATACTTCTAATACTAAAAGCTGAAAATATCTTTTATGTTTCCATGTTCGAGCAGCAGCAATGGCAGCAATTTTTTTTTTTTTTTTTTTTTTTTTTGTGGACAATCAAATGGAAACAATTACATAAAATATGTTAGCTATAAATCATTTGCTAATTTTGCAGAAGTAACCCAAACACACATGTCGTTCATTAGGCAAGAGTACCCCTCATCAAATGTATAATTGTATTAATTTCATCGTTCACCACTTGCCATTACAGAAGAGCCAGAAGATGTCACATTGTCGGATACCACTGTTGATGTTACAGTTGACGACAGGGCCAATTATTCCAAACTAATGGTAAGGATACGTTGTTTTCACGCTTAAGGGGTTTTTTTTAGATATTCCAATGAGGTCGAAAATTTAGCTTTTAAGAAATGTTTATGATACAGCGATGAGTGAAATTAATTGATAGTTGGATTATTTATTGATCATATGAAAATATGCAAAAAACATTAACAAATTTGGCAGATCAACGCAAATGCAAGATAATGCATATAATTGAATTGAAAACACCGCAAAACACCTACCAACCTTTGGGCATGGACGCCGCGCCGACACTGATGCAAAGTTCATAGTTATGCTGGTTGAAACTGCAATACTCTGTTGAATGATGATGAGCCAATGATGGCAATATGCAACTTATAACAGTTATATAAGCGTAGATGATGCTATAAATGACGCTACGACGAAGGATAAATGATGACGGAAGTAGGAAGAGAAGAAAGGGAGAAGGTTTTACTGTTGTAGTTTGGTTTTTAAATATATTGTCATAATTTATACACAGCCCTCCCATTCCGGTACGTCTCGTTAATGGCAAAGACGACAGAGAAGGTCGTGTGAGGTTTATGTCGGGTCAGTGGGGAAAGGGGAACAGTGTGCGACGATGGCTTCGGTAGTGAGGAGCGCATGTCGTGTTGTCGGACAGCTGGGATACGGCGATGCAATATTACAGCGCACTGAATGTTGCTCTCGCTTTTGGAACAAGGTACTGGTATATCTGGATGGATGGACATCCTGGGTTGTGATGGTAGTGAGACGGACATGGGACTGGGACAAAGTACTATCGAGGATGGCGGACCACCAACTGGACCCTCAGAGATGCAAGTGTGATGTGTGGTATGTAGGAAGTGTTTTAATTGCCATCTAAAATGAAGTTGTTGTGTTGTTGGAATTGGTTGTGTTTATACTAAGAGAGAAGAATGAAACTTTCACAATTGCAGAAGAATTAAGGGTTGATTGAAAACCGAATATAAAACATTATATAATACAGTACAGATGAATTAAATGAAAAGCTAATTGAAGACGAGCGTTACTGTGTCATCACGCCGACAAATGTATGTAAGTGTAATAGAGGGAGGAGCAGGAATATCAAGGGGCCTTATTTAAGGAGTTCGTTTACCTCCCACTACAGAAAAGGTTTGACACCTTTGGAGTTAGGATGGAACCTATACATCAATGCTAGGTAGGTGTACTCTCAAATTGTGGTATGACTTTTTCAATAGGGGCAATTAAGTTTACAAAGGGTCAAACTTTTTTAAAATGACCCAATCATGTTGAAATGTATCATCTATTGTCCATCTAATCATAAGGATTCCAAAAGTATGTCTGTACCACCTACGACCATTGGTTTTGGGTATAAGTAAAATGGCTAAAATGAGTAAAAAGGTCAATTTCAATTGGTACACGGGGTCAACATTTTATTAAAAGTAATCGGAGTTATTTGTAAATCTTGCAAGTTATTGGCTTGAGGTTAGATGGTACTCATAAAAATGTATAGTTTGTATTATATTAAATGCTTACTACGGAGATAAGGGTCAAAGAACGTCAACACCAAATTGGGTATGTTGACCTAGACCTTTTTTGTCCAATAACCTGGTAACTATGCAGTGAGGATGGTTACAAAAATATTCCTTATTTGAATCATTACGCTAGCCATCGAAAACTTCTACATTTCAAACAAACAAATTGGAGACAATTCGATTTTGACCCCTGTACAAATGATGAAATTGACCTTTTTTTTACATTTTAGCCCGTTATTACAGTATAACTCCAAAACCCATTGGTCATTAGTTGGTACAAACATACATTTTTTTACTCCTTATGACTAGACGGACAATTATGGATACATTTCAACATGATTGGAGCATTTAAAAGTTTGACCCCTGTGTAAACTTAAAAAACTTAAATTGGCCCCTAGTGAAAAAGGGATACCCCAATTTACCTACCTAGCGTTGATATAGACGGTCATACTCACTACCAAAGGTGTCAAACCTTTTGTGGGAGGGGTAAGCGATGATGATTGACCTGGGGGTCCCTAGCTCCTCCACTATAACAAGTGGTTAAAAGTATAATAGCCTCATTTTTAAAGAGCACCCTCAAATCAATTTAAACATTTGAGATTAATATAAGTGGATAGTAACACTGTCGTGTAAGGCTTATTCATTTTGTTAGTCAAAAAGAAGGAATTGAAGGAATTAAAATAATTAAATATGTTTTTTCTTTCAAAAGTTCATTGTTAGTTTGCCCCCCCCCCTCTTGAAAAAAAATCCTGGTACGTTTACATTCATAAGCTTTCTAGCGGCTTCACACAATCAAGGTCATTTTCAGTGAGACGGCGATTTTTTTATAATGGGACGCGACAGGAAATTAGACGTTCCAGCACCGCCGTGGAATTATAATCGGCGAAGTCCACATTGCAGGTAGAAGCACACACCTTGGACATGAGATCTAAGCATTGTCTCTAAACCCACCCACTCCTTCGTTAATTTTCCGTTTAATTGTTGATTTTCTCCTCTTTTTTCTTTCCATCAAGTGAATTTTCACACAGAAGCGCGTCCGAACGGGCCCATCTGCCTCGCGATTGCAGCGGTTTGATGCTACGTCTATATACCACGAGATATCATTGGTGATATGAAGCAGATCACATCTTTCATTGACGATTCTTGTGTTGGTTCACACCATAATGAGTCCCCTTGTCCTATTGCAACTCCGTTCACACCGTGTGGAACTACTAGGAGGTATGTTGAGTAAGTGTGTAGTCCTTATGGTAACAATCGCCGTCGGTTAGTTTTTGCATCCCAGCGTAGGGTCATTTTTGAAAGTCAATTCACGCGGAAGCTTACACCATGTACACATGAGCGCCTCCGGGGGTCGATAGAAAGTGACAGCTACCGTACGTCATTCAATAGGGCGATTTTTCAAGAAAGGTCAATAGGTTAACCTGGCCAGACCTGAGTCACCTGCAGAAATACATGAAAATGTTTTCAGGTGAACCAGGTGCATGTTTTATTCTTTGCATGCCTGGACGATCTGGAGGGTAACAAAATCCATTCAAAATGACCTTATACAACTCTTGATCTGCAGGCTGCGATTCAATGATTTTTGAAACACAAAGAATTCTGTTCGGGGTTAGCTATTTATTTGGGGGTATGGAAAAATTGGTTGCCATCAAAATTTATAATTAAATTTGTGTTTGTAAAAAATCTTGTCTTGGGGTGAATGTGTAGGCTTTCTCAATTTCGATTGTGTGCCAATTGATCTAAATCGGGCTGTATTCAAGGAGAGAGTTCTCAGGGGTTTGTTGTGGAGATAGGCAGCGTGGAGCTAAGACTCATTTCATTTAATGAGATCGAGAATCTTAGTCTAGTACGGGACGAGTCTGATCACTCAGGCTCAGTATTCTACACCGATTTTTCACTCTGATATCTTTAAAAAAGATATACATTTTTAACCCTAACGTGCTGGGAAGTCTTGGTTGACCACCCATGAGTTGAAGTTGTTAGGCTAACGGAAGCGGTACATGATGCGTTAATGGTCGGTGGTCAACTGCTGAATTCTGACATCACGGGTAGCGAAACCAAGACATTGCCGATAGGGCCCTATGGATATGTAGCCCTATGCATGTGTATATATTGACTATTGCTTTTCACCCGGCATCTTGATGACATCAGGATGCGTATGAAACTTTTGACAAGCCGTCTATAGATACCACTCATCTTCCTCGAAATTGACCGCCATTTTTTTTATCCTAACATTTACCCGTGGTGATATAGGCTCACACCACCCCATTCATCTCGCCATTCATAAAACTTTTCTGTGCTGAGACTTTAATAAAAGCTACATGAATAATTTGATTCCGTTGGCAGTCGCTTGCTATCGTCACGAGCGGAGGAATGAAGGCATGCAGGCTGGAACCGAGACTAATGATTAAGATTTCTGGCCACGGAAATGAAGCTAGGAGGAATTCATTGTTGATCAAATCGTCGCGACATTTTTGCTCTGCGTAAGTTAACAAAATTCAACCAGAATTTTTGGGACAAACACACTAAAATTTGTGATTTCAATGAATTTGTTTTAGGTAGGTAAGGATGTTTGGTTTACAAGATTCAATCAAATATTCTGTGGAAATACCATACAGTACAACAGGAAGAGAGAGGAGAAAGAGGGAGAAGAGAATAAGCGACGTAGGCCGATTTAGGCGATTCCGTGTTTACAACGCCGATATTGTAGATGGTTACGACGCGCGGCTTACAGCACGCTCGCCTATTGCCCTGAGTTGTGATTGTGAGGCAATACATAATGACCATTATTTCAAAAATGACAAATTCAAATTACCGATTAATGTTGATGTTCATTTTATTATCAAAAAACAAATCCCGCGATGCCAAGTTAACCTTACCACAGTGACATGTATTTATTATAGACAATTTAGCACGATACGATTGTTTTTTAAAAAATAAAAAAGAGTACTTCAACGCCAAGGCTTATATCGTCGTTGAAGCAAGTGGAGATAATCTATGTCCGGTTTTTCTTATTTGTTATTGAGTGGTTGGTGGGATGGGTAGGTATGTTATTTCTTTTTGATGTCGTTTTAGATTAGAGGTGCTAGGTTTGTTTCCAATATCGTATTGACGAAGCT
>JAMKCH010006218.1:0-41349 GCA_023653785.1 Ophioderma brevispina
GGCGAGAGAAACCAGGGTCGCCACTATACCACTTACGGTCTAGTTTGATCTTATCGGGCTTCTTACTGCACTTGCCATTTAAAAGCAGTTGGTAGACAACTTGGTTGAGTGTATCATGCTGCTAGTGAGGTTCTGTTGGATCCCCTCGAAGCTTTCGGATGGTAGACCATGCTTTCTTGCTGTTATGTGTCATATCGGTGGATTCAATTAAGTGTGCCAGGTTTTGATCTTTTCCTGGGAGATCCTCTCCGACACTTCCTCGCGGCGGTAATCAAAATTGTGTTATCTGTCAAACTAATTACCAGGCATCCTTTTGATCTAGGACCTGCACTTGACAGAATCATCTAGTTGGCATGCAATATTACCACATTGATCAGTGTTGGTTGGCAAGACTTATAGTTGATGGCTCCTGTTCTCTCATTTGTTTGTCGCTCTTTGCGATAATTTTGCTTTTGTCTTCGCTTCCCTTTATGATAAGATTTTAGTTAATTGTCAGAATTGTCAGAAAAGTAGCATTTGATATAGAACTCTTTTTGTCCTCTATATGGAACCCTTACTTAAAATGGCTCTAAAGTACAGAGCTCTGAAGGACATTTTTGGTTCTTTAGAGAACCATTTCAGATGTTACATATCCCTTTCAGGTTTAAAGAACTGTCTTCGCATCCTACTCTCAGAAAATCTGTACATCTGTGCTATAACTACAGTATAGTTGTGTGGCTTCATTTCTTATTATGCACTTTATTTTGTCATTGCCTGTGTGTCTAATTTTCAGTCTCGTGTGTCCATTTTAACAAAAAAAGACACACACGTATACTCCATTAATTTGTCTGCCTGTCTGAATTATCTGTCTGTTCAAAGAATGCTAAGAGAAGTCGACTACTAGCGATCAAAATTCTCTCAACAGACCCAATGACGCTGAACTGGGCCTTCCGCAATGGTCGGTCGTGGGTCCTGGGATGTTTGTACATAGCATGCTGCCACTATAGACAGCATCATCAAAAGGCAAAATCTCTGCAGCATGTCATATGCAGATGATACTCACCTGTATATTATAATGAAACCCTCAGACCATTTAGCTCTTCTGTCAAAAGTGAAAGATTGTATTCGAGAATTATGTTGCCATCTGATGGCACTTAAAACGTTCCGTAACAGAGGGTGGTTGACTAAGTTTAACAAACTAGTGACACCAAGCTTAGACTGAGCGTATACTTCATATCCCGCTGTGCCACAAATATGGCTAATATCACGCTGTCCATTGTAGATGTCAGGATTTCCCCTGTAATGTAAGGAGTTTTCTGAGCTTGTATTTGAGGAACATCTTGTTTCTTCTTTTTTTTCAGTGCCTCATGTCGCTATTCACAAAAAGTGGATAATAGCAAATACGCTGGGCGCAGACAATACTGAGATACATTTAATCGCCTCAAGACCATGAAGACCCAGGCTGCAACGGCAGTTTTCTTGCATCGCATCATTTCCCAGGATATTGACAAACTTTATAATGTGTCCAGATGCGGCCAGCAAGGATTGTTTGCATGGTCCGTGAGGAATGGTTCTCACATTTTCTCCTCTTTTGTTTCAACAATACCTGGCTATCGATGCAAGATAGATCATTGAATACAAATTGCTCTTCTGGTGATCGTCTGACATATCATGAGTCAACTTCTTGTCTGGCGTCGTATCTCTGTGTTACTCGTCTAATGTACTGAAATGTGCATCGCAAAACCTGCTATGTGAGAAGTTCACCGCACCGGTGCAGGCGGTGCTTGCACCATGAATTCAATGCCTGCCATTCCACTACTCTGCAGGACATTTACCAGTTAAATTCGAAGCTTAAGACCCACTGTCTGTCAGGGCGGGTCCTATAGATGGGGTTTGGGGATGTGCACCCGGCCCCCATTCACAATCTGTCGGCAAAAAAATGTTATAACTTGTCCGGAAATCGTAATTAATATTAAATATATTTTTCTTCTTTTTCGGTTTTTTTGTTTTTTAATAAAATAATTTTGTTTACTGATTTTTGTCGGATATATTACTTTTCCGATTTGCCTAATATGCAGTATATAGGCTAACATGCAGTATACAACTGAACAATTTCGTAACATATTCCCTTCCCCCCCCCCCCCCCCTCCTCAGACTTTGGAACCGACAGTACAAATAGATGATGGGGCCGGTGTGAAAGGCAGATATAGTCCTGTGGGACTCATAGTCCGCGGGCATCCAAGACTATAACGAATAAAGCCAAAACTATGGTTGCGTAAAGAGTCAACTGAATCGATTGCCCTATTGTTCACATTTGTTTTCCCGGACTATGAGTACCCGGGCATGTTTACTTACTCGTTCTACACCGGCAAAAACTGTCCATTGCCGACACAATTTCAAAACTTTTCCTGCTCGCTGCGCTCGCCAGTTATAGCCCCTTATTACACGGCGAGCGTACGATCAGAATTTTTTGAAACTGGTGGTCGGCAAATGGAGACTTTTGTCCGGCTATACAGGCTCCATGAATGGCCTGGGACCCCTATAGTTAATTTCGGCAGGAAATATTTGCATTTCAGTAAATATTAATAAGCTAATTTGCAATATGACCAAGAATGTAGGGGCCACCTTTATTACGACGCTTAGGCCTATTCTTGTTTATATTTACAACGCACATGACTCAGTAAGGATTTTCAATATACACACGGCACCCATATACCGCACTTGACAATTCTAATGTTCGCCCACCGGATTTCTATAACACTAGATGGCGAACGCAGCTCAAAAGCCGTACCATCTTTTGCCGCACTGCGTACTTATTTCCATAGCGTGGTGTACAATTTATTCATATATTCCCTGAGTTACATAGCGTGTGTACCAATTTTAATTCATCTATTCGCATTGCATAGAACGATGTAACCGTTTCCCGGCCAACATGTTACGACGGCGAATGCGAGTACGCGCGGCGCTTTCTAATGGCTGCCCGTATCAAGGAGATCAATATATTGGAAATGACCTTTCCCATACGCCGCGTTCATGACGGGCGCAGCCATTTTAAAATAGGTCGCCTGTTTCTTGCTCTTAATTTCATCGTAGAGGCGTAGCTTATTTTCTATTGGCACTGCTTTGATGTTAGGTAAGGAAAACACTTTTGATCTGATTGGATTTGAATACTACATGACATTCGATTATTCTGAAAATCATACGTGCTCTGAAAAGGCGGTGCTGGTGAGAAGGAGGTTGCTGGGAATTGCCAGCACCTCCTTTTCTTGCTATAAGAGTGGTCGCAGTTTGCCGATTGATGCGCTGTGTCATGAGCTCCGATATTACGTGTCTATTGAATGGGAAAAGAACATAAATCGGAATAGCAAAACGGCACTGTCAGAGCCTTGGTTTTATTTACACTTTTTCAAAACACGGTACGGTGGCCGCCTATTCTCCAACACGGGCGTCGCTATCTACACTCTAAATGAAACGGCGCTGTTTCTAATTTTACACCAGAGTTCAACTATTTTAAGTTCACCTTAAGGCATATGCTGGAAACATTTAACCATTTTTCCTTGTTATCAGTAATCCTGTTGTCCAAAACCCATTGAAAGGTGGTTCTGGCACTTAAAACACTTGACTTTAATCAACTTAAGTTTTTGGTCAGTGTTCACATTTGCTCACACTTTTCATTAATACACTGTCAGTGTTCAAAAACGTTACATTTTAACGCATCCTTATGTGTTTCAGTTGTTTACTACTGAGTGTTTCTAGGAACCACGTGCTAAACACTTTTTAAACACTTTTTTCACTTAACACTGTCAGTGTTAAAAAGTGTACATTGAACACAGTGAAATATAGCTCAAATTTGTGTTCATTGTTTAAAACACTATTGAAAGCAACTGTGAACACTTGAAAAACTGATTGATTAAAGTCAAGTGTAATAAATGGTAATTAACCAATTTTCACATGTTTTTGACACAGTTACTGAAAAAAGGAAATATGGTTAAATATTTCCAGAAAGCCTTTAGATAAACTTTAAAATAGCTGAACACTTCTGGGGTTAAAAACTAGAACGCGTACGTTTCATTTAGAGTGCGTGTTATAAATCGAAATCTGTGTGTTCCACAAAAACTTATTTACTATTATGTATTTACTGTATTTACTAGGTATCTGGGCAATATTTTTTGAGATACTGCCGTATAGGACGAAAGCGAACCACTACCACTTCTCAATCTCTTCCCATCACAGTCCGTATTACACCTACCACGATTGTATTAAAAATCCCCTGGCAAAGAAATATAGCATTGCGTCACTCAAACAGAGTATTTCCTAATTCCAAACAAGGATTTCGTTAGGCTTACTAAAATTTAGTAAGACATATCAACCCCATCAGGGCCTAGCCGTGTACGAAGGTCCGCTTATCATGCTGAAGTTGCCGCTTGCCTCCAACGCCGGTCCGAAGCATATTTGAATCGAGTTCAACTTCTTAATTGATCAAATTTCCGAAAAAGTAATGGTTTAATACCACATTAATGTTCAAATTGACAAAAATTTCAGAGCTTTTCCGGCCTTGTTCGCCCCATGACCATCCCCCCCCCCCCCCGGGCCCCCAGCAGGGGCCCCTAAGCGGACCCCTAGCACCCACCCTGTTATTTCTTGCGATTCGCGCTCGAAAGGTCCACCTCTTCTGAAAATCCGCCCCCCCCCCCCATAACGTCCTGCCTACGGGTCTGACCCCAACCTCTCGTGTCGTGACTGTAAAACGAGGTTGTCGATCGGGTCACACCTCTTGGAAACATGCTTTTTTAAAGAACATGATGAGCAGGGAGATTTTTTTTTTTTTTTTTTTCCAGAAAGAAGCGCCCCCATGTTTTTTTCGAACCCCCCGTTTTTGCATATTTGGAATGCTTCCAATGTTTAATAATCACACCTGATGATTAGCTGATATAATAGAGGATATTTAGTACTCTTTCTGTCGTGCACGAGAGTAAATCGAAGCATGGTTTTCTATGGGGACGATTGCGGTAGCAGCATTTCAAAATCAGGTTTGCGGTTTTCTTTTGTACTTGTTTTCTCTTCCACAAACCTTCGAAACGTTCTCGGTAGGTTGGTCATAGACCGATCCCGTGAAAATTTAGAGAATTTGTATCCTAAAAAATCTCCTCCTGTCACTTTAAGGTGGATGGCTATGATAGAACTACTGACATTTCCCAAAATTTTCGTGTAACATTCTTTCAGCGATATGAAAAATATCAAAATAAAAAGATAGGGTCAGGTACTCGTTTTTGAGAAACAAGTCATCTAAAAAAGACCTGTTTTTTTTAAGCTTTTTTTAGCCTAAAATCACTTTCTAGCCTAACTCTCGGTCAAGGGAGATAGATTTGAAAAGCAGCAGATTTCCTATATATGAATGTTTCAGTAAACCCTGTGACACATTCCAATATCTCTAGAGATTCATCTACCCCAAAACATGCTTCCTCCGCCGGTACTGGTCACGGTGAGCTACAGAATAGATTCGAAACTCCCTGCCTCGGAACAGAATATCAGCACAACTCGATTTTTTTCATAGTCCAACCTACTCCAAGTAGATATGAGAAATCGGAAGTGCTTCCCATGCTTGTCAGATATTTCCATACAAAAGAAGAACATATCTATCTAGAGGATGTCCCACAAAAGACTGCGGTAACATTCCTTTAGTCTTCGGCACTGACTACTTCCCCCAAAGAGCAATGGCTGATATTCAACGGCACTTCTCAGGAACTGGAATTTCATATCTGAAAATCATAATCTGAATGAAATCTTCCCCTGCTCCCCCGATACTCGCACCTAGACGCACCCAAAAACTAGGAGAGCGTCTAGTTATAGAGCTAAGATTACATCAATAATGAATCTTCACTCTGCGAACTCTGATGAGCAGATTCGGGAGGAAGCTAGTCTGTTGGCAAACTCCAAGTCACCAAAGTCCCCACCTCGAAGGATTTGACTAGATCTTCTCAACGAAAATGACGTCACCTCATGAATATGCACGTTTATGACAGTTCAAAATACATGCGGAATATTAGTTTTGACTTTACCTCATGATCACGGGAAGAGTTGAACCTTATAAAAATAGCAGAATGCCATGATGAAACGATAGACCTACAAAACCTCAGTAGGCCTTATCATGTCACAGCCGTAGGATCCAATTAATGACAAGGTCCCTTCTACCCTAAAATCATACTAAAATCAAGCCTAAAAACAGAGGACTAACTTTATACTTTATAAGGATCTTCATAAATCTAGGACTTCACAAATCTTGCGGCCGTGATCTATTTTGGTTTATGCCGACAAACATAACAGTAGGCCTACAATGATAGAGTCTAGTTCATAAAACAGCTTAACAAAATAAGAAATCCTAAACCTGAAATCATAGAAAAACCAAACCCTCTAAAGCCTTGGACTCTTAGTCAAAAACAAACAAAACTGAGAATCCTATTGTACTCTCATCCGATCTCATAAGCGGAGGGTCTTTAGGGTATCTCCGGCACCCTTACTTGTACTAAAAAGTCAAGTGAGGCGTGAGTTCAAAACATGCTTTAATACTGATGAAAGCTCTTCTCTTCTCTCATTTAAATTAATATCTAACAGAAAGATACTAATATAAATTCTTTCAAATTCGCACTCATTGACAATCAAACGAATTTTTAGATTTTTGCACAAAAAAGTGGACCTAAATAACCCCCTAATGTATAAACCCATATGCTTTGCATCTTGTGTTATTGTTAGGTCACTTACACACTAAATGGACGTGCCCTTATTCATGAGTGAACTAAATTGATAGGGATTAAGGCTCTTTCATAAAAAATATTACAAAACACCAGGTAGACCCAAAATTAAGCATAGCAAAAGTAGCTGGATGAGATTAAACCAAAAAAAGATCAAAGTCTGTTGATCATAGGTAATCGAAAAAGCGTCTCAATAGCTTATCTTCTCTGGGTTCTCAAAATAGAGAAACTCCGGTTGTTTTTCCCACATTCTATTCAAATGGATTGTGTTATGGAATTTGTTTTAAGACTTTAGCAAAACCTTACAAGCCTCTGTACGTTTCTTGCAAACTGCAATAAGAGGGAACTATTGCGTCAAAACAAATGGGACATTATGTTTCATGAAGACAAGAAATGCATGTTTACCTGCTTTCCAAAACGATAAAACCTACGATAACGAACACGCGGCTGCGAACTTCATATCACCCCTCTACCAATTCGACTGATTTAAAAGCCAAGAAGTTAAATAATGATTTTACTGCTTTGTCTACTGCAAAAGAGTCTACTGAATACATCGAAAATACTTAATGATTCCCTGCAAAATTGGGGTATAGGGAATCTCTGAAAATACAAACAACCATTTTAAAAACACGCGTCGAATTAAATTTGCGTGAAGAAATTCAACATGCCCGTATACACTCATGGAAATGAATGGCAACTCACCACTTTTATTCTTCTTAAATCCACAGATATAATGACAACCCTTGACCAAAAAACCCTTTTACAGCTAATTTTAAACAAAAAATAATTAGATGGGTTTTTGGCGCAAGGAAATACGGTAAGTAATGTCAATGGAACCTAATGTCAATCACTTCTCACCATCGTCACCCAGTTGTCTTTTCTTGTTCGTCTTTGCCAAAAATGGTAAACCTTTACGTTGTTTGTATTTTTGTTCTTGTGATAAAACTTTAAGAATCCGCCGATACTGATCATATCTGCATTTTCCAAGACAAATAGGGCCGTATTCTCAAACGATGTTAAAATAAACTTGGTTAGGCCTAAACTGTGGTTGCTAAATGCACTGTTTTTTAAAAAACCGCACGTTAATATTTTAACAAGTCGTTTAGCTACCACTGTATTTCATTCAAATCAACGCCGTAAATTTCATCCACCGAACTGTGACTTTATCTTCGCCTATATCATACGTGTGCGTGAACAATATTGATAATGCCAGACATTGCCGTCCGTAGTTGTAAATGCAACGCATGAAGCCCACGGGTAATTTCAAAGAATTCACGTTACGCAAGGAGCATTAGATTTGTTGATGATGGGACACACACACCCCCGGAAACCTATTTAAACTTGAAGGCCGTATTCCAAAAAGGGTGTTTAGCGGCGCATTTAAGCTAAAGAACGTTTAAATGTGAGATAAACTAATCGCTTAAGTAAACGCAATTTCCAGAAATATTTTTAAAGTTAAACAGCAATTTAACTCCCCTAAAAATGCATCGAATTTAAACTAGAGGTACATGGCTAGTTTATAGAGTGTCAGGGGCAGAAAATCATAGGGGCCTTATTTAAGGAGTTCGTTTACCTCCCACTACAGAAAAGGTTTAACCCTTTGGCATTTAATAATGGACCCTCTACATCAATTCAAGGTAGGTAGTACTCTCAAATTGTGTATCACTTTTTCACTAGGGGGCCAATTTAAGTTTACACAGGGGTCAATTGTTTTTAAAAAATTTAAATAATTTTTTATTTTTTTTATTTTTTTTATTTTTTTTACGTTTTTCTTTTTTTATTTATAAAGAAAATTTATAGTTTGTAACACCTACAACCATTGGTTTTTGGAGTTATAGGGTAAAAAGTGACAAAAATGTAAAAAAGGTCAATTCTCAATTGTACAGGGGTCACATTAAAAGTAATCTGATTATATTTTAATACTTGCAAATGAATTGCCTGAGGTAAGAGGACGCCTAAAGGTATAGTTTTTCATTATGTTACATACTTACTTACGGCGATAAGGGTCAAAGAAGGTCAACACCCAATTGGATATGTTGCCCCCTATTACCATTTTGTCCCAAACCTGGTAACTTGCTGCAGATGGTACAAACTATCCTTATTTTGACACATAAACTAGATTAACAACTCTTCTTTATTTTACCAAGATTGGAGCAACTTCTGATTTTGACCCCTGTACAAGTCCAAATTGAACCTTTTTTTAACCATTTTTATCCATTTTTATCCTATAACTTCCCAATTAGATGGTCATAGAATGTACAAACTATACATTTTCTGGAATCCTTATGACTAGACGGACATATGGCATACATTTCACTATTGAGCATTTTAATAAAAATTTGACCCCTGTGTCAACTTAAATTGGGCCCTATTGACAAAGTGATACCACAATTTGAGAGTACTACCTACCTTAGCATTGATGTAGAGGGTTCATACTAACACCAAATTTGTCACACCTTTCTGTATGAGGGTAAACGATGATGTTTGACCTGGGTCTCCAGCTCCTCTACTATTACAGAAGTGTTTTTTAATGTGGTGTTTCCGTCAAGCGTGCGGGGGCCCATTGAACGGTCCATTGACAACAACATCATGGTGCATATCATTATCGTCCGTTGTGTACCACCTTAACGCTACGGAGAGCCACAATACACTTTGTGCGCTCAACCATTCAAACAAAAACACAATAGGACCTTTCATACACTCAAGTTAGCGTCTTTAAATAGGAACGATGTTACTTTTTAAAGCTTTTGTTTAGCCAGCAATTGTAAAAATATTTAAACGCGTTTTGCTTAAGAATTTTTAATACGGCGATTTTAACCTAAAATCGCGTTTAGTTATCAAGTTTGTTTGGAATACGCCGAAACTGTTTGTGTCGTGTGCCCACTTGCACCCATTCAATACTTAACAGAAAAACACGAGGCATGAAAAATGAAGCAAAGGAAAAATGGACGAGAAAAATGACTGAGGAACTCAGAAAAGAAAGATAAAGAATAAAGAGGTAACGGTTTAACCACGAGTATCCCCATATAGCTGAAAATACAGGCATTTAATGAAAACGTGAAGTTAAAAGCTGTTAAACAAGCCTTAAACTACCCCCGGACAAGTCTAAGTTTAACAACGTTTTAGGCATGTTTAACAATGTTCGCTAAAATTTAACAGCTTTTAATAATAACCAGCTTTGAGAATTGCGTTATTTTAGCGGTCGTTAATTGCGATTTAACCCCGTGTTAGCGTTAAACTCGTTTGATAATACGGGCCCAAGGCCGTTGCCAGAACGTGTTTATTAAACGCAGTTTAGCTAACAATCGTCGTAATTAAAAATTTCGTTTTAAGCAAAACGCGTTTAAAATCTTTTAAAACCATTTGCTTACGTAAACGTAAAAACTTAAACACAAGTAACATCGTTGTTATTTAAAGACGCTAACTCGAGTGTATTAAAGGCCCTATTGTTTTTTTAAATGTCCTTGAGCAGCACAAAGTTATCATATGTTTCCGTACGTTTTAAGACGCTACACGACTGGGCGATAATGATTGCACATTGCTGTTGTCCACTGGACAGTGCAATGAGCCCGTGCACTTAGGCGAAAAACAAACACACTAAACACTTCTTAACCTAGCCCCGTACCTAGTTTTAAATTTTCGACGCATTTTTGCGAAGTTAAAATTACGTTAACTGTACACTCCTTTCTGGAATGGCGTTTACCTAAGGGAGGGGTCATTATTTACGCCAGTGGAATGGAGAATTTGGGGGAACCCGAAAAATGTTTTGTAAGAGAGAGGGAAAAACGTGAAATTTTTTCATCACAAGAGAGAGGGAAATGACCTTTTAAATGGGGAAACAGCATGATCAAGGGGAGTGTGAAATATTTGAACGGCAGCGAGGGGGCGCGAAAATTTTTTGCCGAAAAAAAGGTTGAAATCCTCATCGTCCAGTTGGTGTACCACCTTAAACGCTACGGAAAGCCATTAATACACTTTGTGCGCTCACCATTAAAACACACATAGGACCTTTCATACACTCAAGTTAGCGTCTTTTAAATGAGACGATGTTTACTCGTGTTTGAAAGCTTTTGTTTAAGCAAGTCAATTGGTTAAAAATATTTAAACGCGTTTTGGGGTCTAAACGAAATTTAAATTACGGCGATTTTAACCTAAAAATCGCCTTTAAGTTTAATCACGTTTTTTTGGAATACGGGCCGAACTGTTTTATGTCGTGTGCCGCACTTGCTACCATTCAATACTATAACATATAAAGACGAGCATGAAAATAGAAGCAAAGGAAAATTGGACGAGAAAAAATGAACTGAGGACTCAGAAAGAAGATAAGAGAAATAAAGGAGGTAACTGTTTTAACCACGAGTATCCCATAGAGCTAAATATCAGGCATTTAATAAAACTGTGAAGTTAAACACGACCTTTAAACTACCGCCGGCCAAGCCTAAGTTTAACAACGTTTTAGGCATGTTTACAAATGTTCCTGCTCAAATTTAAACAGCCGTTTAAAGTTCCATGCTTGAGAATTGCGTTTTATTTTAGCGGGGGCGTGTTAAATTGGCGTTTAAACCAGTGATTAAGCGTTAAAAAACATCGTGTTGAGAATACGGCCAAAGGCCCATATCCAGAAACTTGTTTAGCTTAACGCAATTTTAGCTTAAATCGTCGTAATTAAAATTTCGTTTAAGCAAAACGCGTTAAAATATTTTTAAACACATTTGCTTACTTAAACGTAAACTTTAAACACAAGTAACATCGTTGTTATTAAAGACGCTAAACGTCGAGTGTATAAAAAGGGCCCTATTGTTGTTTTAATGGTTGACGCACAAAGTGTATCCATAGGGTTTTCCCGTAGCTTTAAGACGCTACACGAACTGGGCGATAATGATACGCGCCATTGCCGTTGTCAATTGTACCGTGCAAGAGCCGGTGCACCTTGACGGAATAACACCACTAAAACACTTCTTACTAGCCCGTACCTAGTTTAAATTTCCGACGGACGCATTTTGGTCGAGTTAAAATTACGTTTAACTTTAACTCCTTTCTGGAATTGCGTTTACCTAAGGGAGGTCATTATTTACTCCATGGGGCCATGGATGATTTGATGGGGAACCCTAAAAAATTTTTGTAAGAGAGGGGGGAACGTGAAATTTTCATCAAAAGACGAAGAGGTAACATAAACGTTTAAATGGAGAAAATCAGCATGATCAAGGGGGGGTGGTGAAATTTTTGAACGGAAGCGAGGGGGTAACGCGAAAATTTTTTGGCCGAAAAAAAGTTAAATCCTCCATCCCCCCCCCCCCCCCGCAAAAATAATGACCGCTAGACATATTTGGTTTTAGTGATTTCTAAACAATTAGGCCCGTATTCCAACAAGGTGTTTAGCGCGATTTTAAGCTAAGCGAAAGTTATATGCGAGTTAAACGTATCCGTTTAAGTAAACGCAATTATCCAGAATGGAGTTAAAGTTACAACGCAATTTGTTAACTCCTCCAAAATGCTCTAAAATTTAAACTATGTCACGGCTAGTTTAAGAAGTGTTTTAGTGTGTGTTTCCTCCAAGTGCACGGCCCAATGTACTGTCCTTTTGACAACAGCAATGGCGCGTATCATTCTCGCGCATTTGGTGCATCACTTTAAACACGACGTAAAGCCATGATACACTTTGTGCGCTCAACCATTAAAACACATAGGGCCTTTTATACACCCAAGTTATCGTCCTTTTAAATAACACGATGTTATGTGTTTAAAGCTTCTGTTTAACAGTCAAATGGTTGGAAAATATTTAAACGCGTTTTGCTTAAACGCAAAGTTTTTAATTACGGGTGATTTTAAGCGAAAATCGCGGGCGTTTAGTCTAAACAAGTTTCTGGAAAACGGCTTAATGTTACAGTCCTCCATTTTGTGATTAAAACAATTATTTTAATAATCATGTTGCCAACCCCAGAGAGACTTTGACCGGGAGAAAGCTTGAAATCAAATGCTAAATTAAGCCTTTTTTTACCTTCTTACTAGGGATACTTTCAAACTCACCTCCAGCCAGGAAAATCTGCCTCAAAACCACGTCCGACTGGGAAAATCAGACTCAACCTGGAATTTGCCCCCTCTGACAGAGAACCCCCCGTACGGTTACCGCGCCCATGCGTACTGAGAAATCAATAACTTCATTGACATCAGTCCCGATTTAAAATTTTTCAGGCTTTCTTAAATCCGAAATTTCCCCTTCCCCCATTGCCATTTCTGACGTCACTGCTAACCCGGGGAACCCGGCCGGGGAAGCAGACCTTGTTTTCAGGCGATTGCTTACTAAGCATGGAGACCTATGAAAATTATCAATAACGTGATATATATAGACAAATGAAAAAAAATACATGCGCATGTGTGTTGTGAAACACGTAGAAGACGGTTGTCATTAAATATAATTACATTTATTACCGTGGATTACAAAATAATGCAGTATGGAACGCATGTATTGCCATGGTAAATTTAGAAAAAATATACTTCATGATACCGAAATGTGAGCATGTTTATCTCAATTTAAAAATTGCTTGACATTAAAGTGATGAGATTTTTTTGGCGGATACCAATTTTCTCTCAATTTGCACTTGGTCGTTGTAGAACAACTACCGAGATATTTCGAAGTTCATTGGACAAATACGTAAAACTGAAAAACCAAATAAATGTTTTTGAACTGTGCCTCCCTGCTATCGTAATAGCTCGTAATCGTCCCCATATAAAAGCATGCTTTTGATTTCTATCGTGCACGACAGAAAGGCCCAAATCCCATCTTATGATCTTGTTACATAACGACGGGCGTAAATTTTGGCTTATTCACTTCAGGTGTGATCTAATACATTAGTAGACATTCCAATATGCAACAAAATATGCAGTTTCCATGATTTCATTAAATGTAAGATGATTGCATGCATATAATGTCATTTGTGTGATCCAATTGGACAGTGTTAGGCTATAAGTTTATGCATGATTCTGCTGTAATAGTTATTAGATATTAGGGGAAAAAGTAACTATAAAAAACCTAAATACAGAGAAAATAATAGAGAAAATGGCCAGTTGTTAGTTGTGGAACTCAGGGTATAGATCAGTACAGTAAATAAGTATCCATGCAGGATCAATGATAGATACACAAGCAAGCATGGCAAGTATTTCCGCTGTAGTCTTCAGCCAAAAGAGCGTTCGTTTTGGAATGAAAAGGGGGATTCCAGTTTGTGGTCTAAAGGGATATTTGCGACAGACGGACTTTAGGTGGTGATTACTGGAATATTGTACTGCGGAATAATTACCTGTCGTCGAGGGACACCTGTCGTCTTGAACTGCTGCGACAAAATTATCTTTAGGACTGCTCCAAAAAATGGAAAACTTCTTTTTAAGTTTTTTATTTTTATTGATATAGTATACAAATATTGCCTGTTATGAGGGGCATGGTTGAAACTATAGGCCCAGGTGATCTCGAAACCAATATGCCCGAAGGCTAAGGCGAGGGGAATTACGTATGCGTTTCGAGATCACCGAGGGACTATATAGTTTCAAACCTGACTCCGAATAAAAAAGCATTTTCAATATTGTTTTTATAGAAACATAAAATATTCTGTCATTTGATGGTGGCTACTCCCTCGTGACTGGAGACCGGGGCTACAAATAGTAGGCTCACAGTCTCCAATCACCTGTGGTAGTTATTTTGCACCAATTTCCCTATGGAGCAGGTCAATATTTGTATATATACCGAATATATAGATTTTTGTCATCTGATTGGTCTAAAAGAACATCTACGCCGGATGACTAACCACATGCCTACCTGTGTAGGCCATGTCATGGCGTACATGCATGGTGAACAAATTTGTGTAATTAGGGTACAGAAATGGTGGAAGGAATTAGCAATCAACCTTTCATGTGTTGAGAAGTGGGGTTGGAGTCCAAAACGGATCGCGTAATCGACTTCTGGCCATTTTTTTGTCGGCAGTTTTCTTTGCAGCTCCGAATTCAGCAACTTTTACACGGCCTGCGATGGCCGTCCATCAGTGTCACTGATTTTTAATTATTAATCCAAATTGGATTTAATCCTCGAATATCTTACGGGTATTTTTAATACCTGCCGTTTGGTATTAGCCCTATGAGCTGCATCTCTGATCTTTCAGATCTTCATCTCAAGCTCAAGCATGAATACTGATGGGCTACGATTCAGCTTCCCTTGCTCTTGTTTGTATCAGAATTACTTACCGCACAGACTCCACAGTACGAAGCGTACGAGTAAACCAAATACGGTCTGCTTATAATTATCTGTTACACCGTTCAATAGTACAATTCAAATACGGATGAATAGTCCGTACGACAGTCTTTTACGTTGGGAAGAGGTGTTCCCGGGGCATAGTTCATGAAACTATGCCCGCTCTTTCACAGGGAATAGTTCATTTTTAACCAATTAAGATGAACAGGATCCTATATATGAGGTATTAATGAAAAATTCTATTACTCTGTGCCCATTAGTGACAAAATGGAGCATTCTGATTGGTCAGTTAGCTGCCCATTATTCGGCAATAATGGGTTGCAATATATTGTCTTATTATTGCAAGATGTTTTAGGTAATAGAATAGAAATAAAGGGCTTGCAGTATCATATATCCAATACCTCCAATTTATGGGCTTCATAATGTATCCTCGGCCAGGAAAAACTGAAAATAATGGGTCGGCGGCCTCGCCAATTATAGTTTTCCGGACCTCGGAAACATTATTTTGCCCATAAAGATTAATGCACACCCTTATTTCTTAAATATATGCTGTGATTTTGGATGAGTCTTCAATGGGGGGGGAAAATCAATTGTGAATGCAACGCTCCTTTTAATTCTGGACATAAGTCGTCACATCTCATAGGAATAGGGAGATTT
This sequence comes from Ophioderma brevispina, assembly GCA_023653785.1. Taxonomy (NCBI): domain Eukaryota; kingdom Metazoa; phylum Echinodermata; class Ophiuroidea; order Amphilepidida; family Ophiodermatidae; genus Ophioderma; species Ophioderma brevispina. The sequence continues at coordinate 15,622 of JAMKCH010006218.1, forward strand.
TCAGATTGGGGGAAGTGCACTTGAAGTTGATGAGGCGGAGGCCTCCCGAGGCCGCGAGCGCCGAGGACAAGGGTGAGTAGAGTGGGAAGCTTCGGATTTGATGTTTTGGTTAACAAATTTTAGATTATTGGGGGGCTCAAAGGGTCTTCAGCCCTCACCAAAAATTAGTGGAGGAGCCCAGCCCCAGTCTCCCCTCTTCTAAGCCTATGCTGCATGAGTGGACCTTTTTTATAAGACTGTAAAATCTTAACATTGAGTGTATCATTTTGATTGTATTTGTGTTTTTGACGTAGCAAATTTTTGAACCAATCAATTGACAAAAATTAAATAATAGCTTCAAATCAGTGTTTATTAATAAAATTCGATCATTGGTGCACAAGGCTCAACTTATGTTTTAAAGGTATTTCTGACATTGGCGTCCACGAGACCTCGTAACAATTAGCGTCAATGCTCATTTTCCCTTCACTTTCTAAACACACTTTTATTGATGAGAAAAAGGCCAAAAAATGCATTTAACCACCCGCTATACTCGGGCTGGGCCGGACTCCCGCCCCGTTCTTTTCAACGTGCAGACCCCTTCCCTGTTTTTAATGCCAACTGTGGTGGGGAATTATCGAACCGTAGAGCTCTTCTTGCACGTGGGTACCAAAATTAGAACAACCTCTTCGTGAATGTTGACCCTATGCTATGCTCACTGTCTAACTAGGCCCTACAGGCAGTCGACATACTTTTCCACAGACGTTCTCATGCAATTTGTATAGTGTTTTATGTCTACTGAGTTTCATATTTTGAAATGTTACGAGATCAAAAGGCCAAGGTACCACCCTAGTATGCAAAATATAATCTCAGAGGGATGAATACTTTACATGTTTGAGATGATCTAAAAGAAAGATCAATTTTAGTTTGGTTATTTTAACACAATTAAAAAAATTCCTGCCACAAACGTGTTAGTCGAGTGTTTTCTAGTTATAAAACATGGAATGGGAGAGATTCGATATCAATCAAAACAAAATGATTGCCCACTGTATATCTCTGTTAACTTGTGTTATGGAGCACAACGGTGTTGAACAATAAAACTGAATGATTGGAAAGGAAAACAGTAATGAATGATGCGTAATGATGGGTCGTCCTCTCCAGTGGCGGATTGGGTGTTAGGGTGCACATGATAGTTAGAGATGTAGGGATTTTTTTGGTACACTTTCTTCCAAAAGCACAATTGGCCGATGTGCTTAGACCATACTTTCTTGTATTCTGATGGCGCCAAAAATGGCGTCCCTGGGTGCCATAATGAACAAAGTCCAAAATGGCCGCCATAAAAAGGGCCAAAGTAATTATAAAAATGGCTTATAATCATAATTTGATACTCCAAATGTAGGTTTTTTGTCAGAGACACCAAGTTCATGGTATCTTACTATGAGGGTCAAATCATCCTTTATAGTTGACCTAAAGGTCATTTTGGGGTCAAAATCCAAAATGGCCGGCATAAAAATTGCAACTGTAATTATAAATGGCTATAACAAAAATAATACCAATTTTTAAATTTCGTTGGTCGAGAGGCTAATTTGATGCCATCTAGATTATTAAAAACAAACAAAACGCAACCTTTGCATGGGTAGCGCCCATAGGAATTGGGAATTTTATTACGTTTCCCCTTTTTCAAGCGTAGCACCGCCAGTCCTTGCCCAATCATAACTTTGCTTGCACAGCGCGCAGGGCGTAATTATTAAACACTTGGGAAGTTGCAACGAATGGTATGCACCGGCAATCGTCGCCAAATCATAACCTCGCTTTACAGCGCGTCGTGCCGTAATTATTTAAACACTGCTGATTGCACGAAGGTTATGTTATCACTCTATGGTGATCGCACAGGACCGCGGTTTCTGTGAAACGCATCGGTCGTGGACTGTCACGGCGCGCGCATATGAATTCGCGTGATCGCCCTATGCCTGAGGAAGAGCCAGAGATAGAGGGATAATGTTCAAAACAAACGGTGTAGAAGTTAAGTTTGTAGTGTCCGCGGATTAGGATCCACACTAAAAGCAGAGAAGGAAATAAAAAGAAAGCCAGGAAGAGGGGGAAAATGTATTATTTTGTGAGGAGGGGAGAGATTTTCATACAGAAAGAGAGAACCGGAGAGATAGAGAGGGAGAGGAATGGTCAGGGGAGACAGATGAGAGAGAAAAAATGAGACATAAAATTAAATTTTAAGGGGAAATTTTTAAAATAATTTTTATTGGGCCACGAAATTATCAGATGGAATGAGTGAAAACGTAATTTGTTGAGGGAATATTGAGGGATATAGCCATACTAAAGGTAAACAGAGTAAACACAGGAAAAAGGGAATTTCCAAGTAACAGAAAAGGGGAATTTTAAAGATGGGGAATTGAGAGAGGAGAGGGGAAGTAAGCTACGGAAGCCTAAAGATGCCCTCAGAAAAGAGGGAGAGGTAGAGGTGGTTGCCCGGGGAGATATGGTCGTACAGTAAAAGAAAGAAAGAAGAGAGAGAGGGGGGGAGAGAGAGAGAGAGGCCAACAGAAGAAGAGAGAGACCAACCGAGACGAGAAAGGCAAAGAGGAGAGACCAGACAGACAGACAAACAGAAAGATGTGATGCGATAGAGCAGGATGGAGAAGAGAGAGCAAACCAAGCGCACTGTGATAAAACCCACTAATTTCTATTCCCCTAAAACTTCGAAAGTTTGGAACGCGCGGAATGCGTGTCATACCATAATGTCAAATGTGAAATACGTTTAGACCGAATACGGGATGTTTTAATTCGGTGGGAGGATATTCATAAACTACAGGATTACGGGAACTTACTATTACATGACTTTGATGAGTCGCCTATTTGTTTCAATGATCGCTTCTGTTTCAGTGATCGCTTCCGTTTCAGGATCCGTCCCGTTTTAATGATCGCTCCCGTTCACTCAGCTAGCGGGAGCGCGCGCGAAGCGCGGGCGCCCGCTATCTTAATTATGAGAGGTCAAGTGGTCATTCTTTAAAGTTGACTTAAAGTTTCAATTATAATGGGGTCAAAATCTAAAGTGGCCGCCATAAAAATTGAGGGAAAAAATTGCAACTGTAATTATAAAATGACTAAACTATAAATGAGTACTACTTTTTAAAGTTTTGGGTCAGGGAGGTCAATTTCAATGGTATGTTAATTATGATTGATCAAGTTCATCCATCGAATTCGACTTAAAGGTCATTTTGTGGTCAAAATTTTTTTTTCATCAATATAGGTGCCTGAAATCGGTATTCTGAGGACATATTGTGTATTGACACCCGTCATTGGGTCAAGTCTCAACTGTTCCTATACAACATTAACTACTACAACTGCATCTACTGCTATATCTACTATTACTGCTACTACTGCTACTACGACTACAAACATTGGTGTAAATTTAAGTCAGGATAAGTGACAAAAACTTTAATGATGCAGATGAGATGAAGTTATATAAGCAGGTGATTAATGGAACATTTCCTTGCTTGAAATGCCATATGGTAACTGCCTGCCAATTTAGAACAATTGGCTATATAGCCGGAGAAGCCCACTAGTGACATAGCACGAATTAAAAGGGATGCCCATAAAAAACCCACAAATAAGAAGGCAGCCCTAAAGCCAAAAGTGAAAAGGAATGGCGGATGGAAAAGCATAAAAAGGACCAGACGAAATGGAAACATAAAAAAAACCTAGACCTATAGCGACATATGTGGAGGCTCAACAGTGGCTTTAAAGGCTTTTAGTGAGGTGCACTTTACAACTCTCGGGCAGGTTTTCCATAATGTGGGAGCAATTGCATAAAAAGACCTTTTTGGAAAGCGAGAGCCTGCGGACGGTTGGACAAGAGAGATGTCTATTGAGCACAAGCGACTTGGCTTGTTTGACAGCAGTGCCGCAGCCACTGTGTTGCCTTATTGCATTGTAGAATGCCCGACTTCATTCCGGATCTCAAGGACCCTCGGTCAGCCAGGCTTGGTTGGTTTTTCTGATTCTCGAAACCGAAAAAAAAATGACATGTCGGCATCCGGACGGGACTGAAGTTAGAGGAAAAGTTGTTGTGATTAAAGAAGTAATATTTTGCCTCTGTCCGACCCAGTCCTTCGTACTTTTTTTTTGGACCAGGTCGGTTAGAGATGTTAAAATGTTGTTCAGCTTATAGTATGGATACTGGTTGTGAAGCCATTTCGAGCATTGTTTGACATATCGGCATGAAGGGCTTGGACCAGTTTTCAAAGAATTTGAGAGCTAGTGAAGTAGCGACAGCTTCTTCCATACCTCTGTGTATTCTAGTGCCTACAAGTCCTGATTTGTTACAAGGATGGAAAAGGATTTGAGCCCAGCTGGAATGGTGAGCACATCCTTTCAAACTTGGGAATTGCAGGGCCGGTCTGTCCTCCTCATGATGAGCGGTCGGTGGGGTCGGCAACTTGCTAAAATTCCTCAACTACCCGCGCGCAATCAGGTCCGGCCAGCATAAAGAGGGGAACAGAGTCCCAGATTCTCATAGAGCCTTTGCTGCCTCCACAATGTGTTCTGGAGGTGTGTGGACCCTGTTCATGGGCTTGATTACACAAGATCGTAAATTTCTGTGAAATTGGCCCAGGAGCTCTACACATGGTGCCTACCAACCAGTCCTACCCAAGATCTGAGAGGCGGGCTACTATCATCGCACTCCCCCAACCAAGAAAGACTGTGCGACAACCTAATAACTACCGCCCCAATATAACCACTGTGTGTTTCCTTCAAAATCCTTGAGAGGATGATCCTGGCCCGGCTGGAAGCTCGTCGTCGTGACGATCAGCAGGATTTTGCCGTGGCCGGAGAGCACTGTCCACCAGCTTGTAAAACTCACTAAGATATGAGGAAGGAAAGCTTGAAAAGGCGTCGTAAGGCAGGCGTCATTTGGTGGACTTACTGCACAGCATACGCACCATGTGGACCAGGGCCTGGACCTCAAGCTTCTAAGGACCATCCCGGATCGTCAGCTTGTACAATTCATAGGTAACATGCTTGCAAACCGTAGGTTTATTCTTCAAGACCGGTGATGGACAGAGTAGTCATCTGTGTCGTCTGAGGAAAGAGTACAAGAACACAAGGTCTGTACGGGATCCTTGCTGTTCAATTGTATATCGGCGAGTACCTCAAACAACATATAGACAATATGACTACGTGACGACCTTGGCCCTTCTCCACTCGGGACAGCAGATGGACCCCAGAAAGTAGAAAGTACACTTACTGCTGATATGCCTATTGCAGCATATTCTCAAAGACTGGAGGCTGAAGCTGAGCGCCAGCCAGACCACGATACTGCGCTTCCATCAAAACCAAAGAGGGCTTCATCGCAAGCTTCAAATCAACCTCAATGGAGCGCCTCTCTGCCATTACAATCCTACACCAACATCTGGGAGTGAAGCTTGACCGGCAGCTTTATACCTGGCAAGCACCTCGAGGTCAGTACCGCAGCCCAAGGTATCTTCGAGGAATAAAATCTCCTATGCCGACTTGCTGGATCCTCATGGGGTGCCAGCCCAACGAATCTCTCTATACGACCCCGCTTGGCTCTGGTCTACAGCAATGTTGAATATGCCGCCACACCATGGTGCAACAGCTCTCCACAAAGAAAGCTGGGCACAGTATTCAACGAGACCTTGAGAACAATTACTGGTTGCCTCCGTTCCACTCCATCTGAGTTTCTACCAGTGCTTTCAGGCCTTGCCTGCAGTGCTCGGAGGAACACCACACGCACATCTAGGGAATAAGGCTTGCTGGAAACAAGCACTGGTTGCATAACACTGTCAAGGAATCACACTAAGCTCGGCAGTCAGAGACTGATGAATTCTCGTCGACCTGTCTGTCGACCCGCGGCTAAACTCTCCAGCTTCCCCATTCAAACATCTTACAGACATGGAATACTGCCTTGGCTGGATACTTCAAGACCAGGACCAACTCACTATTACACCTATGACAGAACTACCACCTGTAGCAATCTTCCACGGATGGGTCACCTTAACGGATTCGCACAGGGCATACCGGCCGCTTCAACAGCAATATGCAACGATGGGGACTGCGACCAACTCCAGCCCCTGCCCATGTGTTCTCCATCACAGACATGAGGTCACCATTCTCAACGAGTGGCCTACCTTTCGTCCACCGGGGACATAACTTTTCAAACCCCAACCAATCAACAGTGAGTGGTTTCCACCGTCTACAAACATATTAGTACTGCCTTCCATACGCAAGAAGAAGGATTCCGCGATACATATCGCGCAGAGAGCTTGTGATATGGTGTTGTCTACGTCAGATCTTTCTATAAAGGCTATAATTTGAGCGCTTATGATGGAGCAACGGGCGGAGATAGATGCATACCTGCTAAATAACAATCGCTCGCAACGCGTGCGGAAGTATCGCAAGCGCACATAACAATGATGGTGATAATGCACACCGAGTGTGCGTCAGAGGCGGCGGCAACCATTCTGCCCAGTAATTTAAAGTTTGTGTTAGTCTTGGCCCAACTTCTTTAGATATTAGTTTTTGCTACTTTGTGGGGGTTAGCCTTGTCTGCCTTTTCACATATTATACAATACATCGGATTAATAGAGGTGAAATGTTCCGATGACATAAGTTTTTTTGGACGTTTGCAGGCGCAGTTTCTTTGTCCTAGCTTCTCTTTTTCTCTTTGACCGAGAACGACTACAGTAACTCCTTGCATTTATGGTGATATGTAACTTGAGCATTGGTGCAATACCGGAGCACCTCATTTAACCTGACTGATTGTAAATTGATCTTGAGTAGGTGTTGGCATTGATAGCATGTACCAGCATGAGATCTTCGCAAGTGATAAAAGCCCTTGTTCCTTGGAGTTCGTAAGGCTTCTTTCAGTGTGTCATTTGACAAAAAGACAGTAGAAGTCCCCAATTGATAGACTTGGAGAAAGAAGCCATTGCTATCATTATAATATAATATTACAAGAACTCTTTACATACAGTTCTAAGTAATGTATAGTAGAATAGTGCCATCTGATTATGGAATCAGGACTTTTAAAATCTTTAACTTTGACTTGAAATCTTGACATTTCCTTAATAATATTCAATTTAAAATACACAAAACAAGAGGTAGAATACTGATTAAACATTAATAATATTTCAAATTTTAGTGTTAGTCCAAACAGGGCCCATAGTCTCCTTGGGAAACCTATAAACTCGGGGGTACTTTGGATGTTATCTTGGACAAAAAATACACAATTTTAGCCTCAAAATGTATTAAGTAGACATACCTGATAACCTTGACCTCAAATCATTAAAAATAACCCATTGGAATCGGATCCCTACCTTGCAAAACCTATAAATAGTGCGTGTCATTTATGATTTGAGAACTTCTAAAATTGTAAAATCATAAGTCTGATGGTGGCAATTTGGATTTGGTCCAATATGGCGTGCTCAGAGGGCGACAATTTTGGCGCCATCAAAAAATCAAAATCGTATGGGCCAACCCAAAGCAAAATTCATGGGCAAATTTGGTGGAAGAAAGTGAACAAACAAACCCTCTAATTGCCCCCTACCATCTTGACTATGACGCTGCTCCCCAGAAATTCTTACAGAGCACAGGGGGCGCCCTGCCTTTTTGTGGGCGCCCAGCCAGGTTCCCGTTTTCTGTTAAAAAATTAGCACTTTATTTTAATTTTTTTTATAAAGAACTTATTTATGATTGCTACTCTAGAACTAGCAAACTGTAGGCCTTAGCACTAGTAACTGCAGTGTTGCCTCTGTTATTTACCTCAAATGTAGGTGAGTGCCGCACAAACTTCGCGACCCAAAAGTCATTCGAAATTAATGGGAAGGAGCAATGCTAAGAATCTCTCTTTCAGCAGGACAGTTGCAACTCCCGCACATGTAAGGACTGCAAATGTCACAACCAATTTCCTTGAAAGAGCAGGATGTGACACCATCAATGACCAGCTAAATCACCTGATCTCAACCCAAAAGAGAAGCTGTGGGTATGGCAAGCCACAGCAATCATAAATGCGAGTTTTGCGACGCCGTGTATCGAGTTTTGCGACCCCGTGTGTCGAGGTTGGTATGTGGTAGCGTGTTGCGACGCCGTGTATCGAGTTTTGCGACGCCGTATGTCGAGTTTTGCGACGCCGTGTGTCGAATTTCGTATGTGGTCGAGTTTTGCGACGCCGTGTGGCCGAGTTTTGGACGGTATGTGGCCGAGTTTTCCGGTATGTGGCCGAGTTTTGGACGGTATGTGGCCGAGTCTTGTGTTTTAGAGTTTTGTGTTTCCACATTGAATTAATTTGTCATTATAATTATGTTGATGATCTTATGTTGATTTTATTTTTGAATATTAATATATAGTTTATTTTAAAAAACAGTTTGCATCCCATGCCATTATGACAGTTTTTTACAAAGAAGTATATTGATGGTAAGGTCTTTCGAGAAAAAACCCTCTATTTTTCCTTTTAATTTCTATGTTTTCTTACCAAGGAGTACAGGTACAAGAGAAGCAAATAATCTCTAACTCGTTGGCCCTCAAGTTTACGCTGATAGAAAGAAATCGGAACAAACCAGATAAAATTAGTTCGCCATAGTGCATAGAATAACTACTGGATAAATTGCGTGCGCCCTTCGCCCGTGTAAGGTCAAGAGCGCACAACACTAAACGGAGCAAAACCACAAATAATCCTTCCACACGTGTTTTCTCATAAGTATGGCTGATTTCAGACATGAATTATATAATATTGGGACTTTGCGAGATAAATCTGTGTAGCTCCCATCTTAAGGTTTATTACTACAAAGTTGATAATCTGTGTAGCTCCCATCTTTGTTGATTTAAATATTTCTATAATCATTAAAAAAAAAATCAACATATTAGATCATCAAACATCATCAATAATGACAAATAATTCCATGTGGAAACAAGCTCTCAAAAACCCCCCCCCCCCAAACAAACACCACTCGGCACATACCGTCCAAAACTCGGCTATACTCGGAACACTCGGCCACCCCATACCTGCCAACACCGGGCCAAGTACCGGAAAACTGGGCCACATACCGTCCAAAACTCGGCCATACCGGCGTCGCAAAACTCGACCACATACAAAACTCGACCCCTTGGTTCGCAAAACTCGACAATACGTCGTCGCAAAACTCGAATAACAACGGCGTCGCAAAACTCGACCAAACATACAAAACTTGACACACGGGGTCGCAAAAACTCGATACAGGGCGTCGCAAAACTCGCATTTATGACTGCTTGTGGCTGGCATAATGTGGGTACCAGGTGAAATGTTTAGCATCTCGACATATAAAGGAAGCACACTGCACTGCCTCCAAAAACTTGGTGGATTGTATCCAGCGAGCATTAAACCACATTCCTCACAGACATCAACAATCTGGTAAAAGTATGTGTAAACGCTTTAGCTCTATGATGTCATCATTGCAGATGGAGGAACATTGACTATTGATTCTACCCTGAATGACAAAGCAATTAAGCTTATGTGAATTTGAACATCATTTCAAACTTCATTTCTTTCATGAAAAAAGTGCAATAATTCAAGAAAATTAACTCACCTGATACTGATGCTGTAAAGCTTACATCTCATTATTAGGCCATGGAATTGGATTTTTAGCTTCCGGTTACCCGCCCGCCCCGAATTTTCATTTTTTGTCAAAACTTTCATTATTTTGGTTAAAAAGTCCTATTTTTTGCCCAATTTTATAAATACAGAGCATAACTTTCATCTTCTCAAAATATCATAAGCTTCATCCCCTGATCATTTTTAAACTTTTTGTGGCTCATGAGGGGTTATTTTGTGGTTAATAATGAAAATTTTAGATTTCCTTACCAATGCTCCTGATGTTCCGAGCTTACAAATAGTTCATCAAAATGTCGATTTTTTCGCAAAAATATTACTTAAAGTATCCAACTGTTACAAGGTGTCTAGATAAGATGTTAGATATATGAATTAAGGTTTAGACACCATCTTACAGGCCAATGACATGCACATTTATATGAAATCTTGAAATAATGAATAATGAATAATGAAAAGTGACCCCCTCCTTTTTTCGAACAGTCAAACCGGAAACTAACAATCACATTCCATTGGCCTTATTTGTTTCTTTTTTTGTCTGTCTGCATTTCTAATCTTTTTATTTTGTTTGCCCTATGCTTTAATCTTTTAAAGCTTATTTACTGGCATACTGAAATGAATAAAAAGAAAGGAAAATAAACTCGGTTGTTGTAAATTGATCATTTGTTGACTTTAGACCGTTGAATCCTGTATAATTGCCACTTTTTTTTTTTAAGGGAGTGTTGGTTGATACCAAAAGGAACACTTTTGTGGCAGAGCCCAACTTTCCTCTTAAGCATGGTTCAAAACTTTTTTACATTTCCTAACATCCAGTTGTGATGAAGGTTATGCAACAAAATGTCCTTTAATTTTTTTGCCTTGTAGCTTCATAACCATACGTTGTTGTATGTACGACATGTAGTACAAACTATACATTTTTGTAAAAAAGGTATAGTTTGTACTACATACAACGGTATGTAAAATTCTTGTAACAAATAAACACTTTGGTTACCTTTTTTACTCAATTCGAGCGTTTTTCTTACTTTTTTTACCCCGTATTACGGATTTAAAACCCCCCCACCGGAGTCCGCCACCTTTTCACTTTTCTCGTTATATTGTTCCCTTAACCTTCAATAAACCAAATCCACTCAAAAAATGAACTTTAATGCTCTCCACGGTAACGAAATTGCTCAAGATGACCCAACTACAAACACGCGCACATCCCATCTCACTTAGATTGTAAATTCTCCAGAACCCAGCTACCCGAATATCGCTTGGGTCGACGAGGTATCGAGCCAAAGTGCATTGTCCAAGTGCAGCGGGGCTCGACTCACAACTTCAACGGTCTTGAACTTACTCTCAATCAGAGATGCGTTTTTTCACCATTACACTAAAAGCCTCTGCTGCTATCACGCACTGTGTTTTTTGATCCACCAGATATTCGGTCGAAATTCATTGGCTGCTCTACCCTCAAGTTGTATTTGGCCATGTAAGCCCTACCCTACAAACTAATTGCTATCTGCTATTGTTCACTGCCGTGCACATTAGGACGAACTATCCTATAGATCCCTGAAACTTGAAGCCTTTGTTTGCTATTGTTATAGACATGTGTATCACAACTTGCATCCATCAGACATGATATATGGGACATGATTTCCTTTTAGTGGCCTCCTTACCCCAATTCCACACGTTAAACGATATCTAACAAGCACCTCATTTTAATGCTTCAGATAGATAATTGCCTGCATACGGGGCTCTGAATTTAATGGCAAATGTGCTGGCGTGTTTATAAAGAGTATTCAATGCTATCAGAACCCAATAATCATTATTATCATGAAGTATTATCATAACTTAAAAACTTCATGATTATGGTTTTTTTTTTCAAAGAACATGAAGGTTATGGTAACTATAACTAAATTTACACTTCTAGGCAACAAGTCCTTTAAAGGGAGAACCTTGTAGATCTGTCCTTGTCAATTTCATAATGCAGGATTCCTCTTATGTTTATCTGGCATTGTTGTCTTCTAAAGAATTGCCCAACGGTCTTGCCTTTTGGCAAGTTTGGTGCATGTTTTATTTGAACAGATTCTCCAGGGACTAACGAGCTGCGCTCTTACTTGGTCAACCCACCATTTCCTTGTAATACGTGCGCTCGATATTTATTTTGGTGAATAAACTCTGAATCTGAATTTAATAATCTTTTTATCGTTGGTTTGCAGAGGCGGATTGCTATGGTATTTGCAGTTATTAAAGATAATAAATATGTCCCGTAAAGATGAATACCAGGTTTTGAATGTATTGTAATTCGGGCTCGTACAACTTTTTGGGCACTGTACATTTGTATGTTTATTTGCCCCCAAAAATTTTCGTTCTTTCGTTTTCAATAAAAATTAGAAAAAAAATGTTTTATCAATACTTCTCTAGAATCACGGACCATAATGCAGTGTTTTTTATGTTTGATTTTTTTTAAAATATATGTGCATTTTTTTTTTTTTTTTTTAAGTTTAAGTTTTCACTTTGTTTAAAATTTTAAACAGAACACTGTTTACAAACACTGTTTATCCCACCCTGGTCATCGCCCAACCTTGTTCCAAAAATTAAGCAACTTGTTTAAAATTAAACAACTTGTTTAAAATTAAACAACTTGCTTTAAAAATTAACAACTTGTTTAAAATTAAACACATTGTTAAAAATTAAACAACTTGTTTAAAAAATTAAACACTTGTTTAAGAAAAAAGTAAACACATGTTTAAAAGTTTAAGCATCCATTGTTTAAATTTTTTTAAGCAAGTTGTTTAAATTTTGACTTTTAAATTTTAATTTAACAAATGAATGTTATTTGTAAACAGCCCCCCCAAAAAAAAAAGTGTTTTAAAGATTGCGAGTTGTTTAAAAAACATTGTTTAAACTTATCAACCGTTGTTAAGACACCTGTTATAATAACACTAAACAATGTTGTTTAAAACTATAAACACGTTGTTTAATAAAACTTAAACACGTTGTTTAAGCTTAAACACAGCACTTTTAAACAACCCTCTTTTTAAAACAGCAAAATTTTAAACATTTTCTAACGTCAAAATTGTAGCGGTGAAATTTTCATTAACCGAGAGCTCATTCCATTCACTTTAAAAGGATGCCCAAACAAGCGAATATGCAGCGGATAAATTGCCCCAAATTGTCTGGCCAAGCCCATAAAACTGTGTGCCTGTGCACAGAACCAAATAACCAACAGTAAAACAACATCCTTAGTCTCGTCAAACATGTCAAAGGGAGAGGCAAAACCCTGTGTCAACTTGTTTAGAAGTTATTACCACACATATAACGGTCTGTTCCGGCAAATAAAGCTTGCACATTTTCTTGAAACTGAATAAAATTGTTACCTCAGTTTCTTTCCCCCAATAATCATTTCCATCGATACACATAGGCCGTATTCTCAACCGATGTTTAAAATAAACGGTGTGTAGGCCTAAACTGGTGGTTAGCTAAAGCACTGTTTAAAAACCGCAGTTAATATTTTAACAAGTCGATAAGCTAACCACTGTAATTTCACGCCGTAAATATCATCCACCACTGTGGACTTATCTTCGGCCATAACATTAACGTGTGCGTGAACACTTATTGATTCCAGACAATCCTTCCGTAATTGTTAAGTCTGATTTTTTATTCCTGTCCATTAAACTCATTTGTCGATGTACGAATTACATGTGAGGTGATTGTTGAAGACCAAAAACTAAAAAGCCGGTTTTAAAAGCTGAAATGCTAACTTTGTTCAACAGAGTAAGATGCTTTAACCCCTTGTACATGAACTTTTTTTGTAACGAATTTATAGGTTTCAACCAGATTCAATTGAACAGAGTTGTCGTAAAGTTTGAGACACGCTAAGCATTCCTTTTGTTGGTGTCCAATCAAGAACGTGATAAAGTGTCCCTGAACATCAGGCCCTGGGTGCAGAGGGGATTAGGCTACGTAGATTATTGTAGTTTGTTATGAACTGAGTACCAAACTCTAAATAAATCGATACATGATTGGACCCTTGGATAATTTCCTGTACAAGACGAATAACTGTCAACGGTATCAGATTTTTACATATTCCTATTGACGTAACAATAACTTTGGTTAGTAATAATTACTTATCCATATCATGTTCTTATGTGGAATGCCAATTCAGAGTTTTTGTTCAAGTTTAGTGTTTGGAATTTATTGCAGTGCATTTGCCTTGTACATTTTTTCTGTTCGTGAGAAACGGGACATTTTTTTAGGGCCTTATCTGATCCGGTCTCGGTGACATCGAATTTCTTCTATTGTATTGATTGGGTAAAGCATATACAACCTCTCAGAACAAATTGAATGTCGACAGCGGCCCCTAAAACTTTTAAAATGAATGACAGGAATAAAAATCCTAATATATTACAAACGCATAGCCCCGGGTCAATTTCATAATGTCGGGTTACGCAAGGGGCTTTAGAATTTGTTGAATGATGGAGACAATAGCCCGGGCCTATTTAAAAAACTGTTTTTATGTCGATGTCGTTGGTGCCGCACTTGCTATCATTCAATACTATAACAAATAAACCGAGCATGGTCTAAACCACGAGTATCACAAGAGCTTAAATATCAGCATTTTGTATGAAAACGTTCAGTTAAACAGAACGCCTTAAATAGAAACTACCCCCCGGACCAAGTCTAAGTTTAACAACGTTTTTTTGCATGTTTAAACGTGTTACGGCTAAAATTTAACATTGTTTTAAAGTTAAACATGGCTTTGAGAATTGCGTTTATTTTAGCGGGCGTTAAATTGCGATTTAAATAACCATGATTTAGCTTTTAAACCCATCGTTTTTGAGAATACGGCCATAAGACTTTAGCAAACCATGGCCAAACAATCGGCATGCATGCGGGAGTGCAGGGCCAAGCAAAAAGATTGCAGTTGTTGTCACCTCCACGATTCAGGTTGAGTATTTGTTCAGACACAAAACACAAATAAATAGACATTTTACATTATTATGGTCGTTAACCTTACTTTTCATCTAAAAAGTAGTGGAATTTAATATAAATGGAGTTGAGCACTAAGTTACGGATTTTTGTTTCTGCAACAAAGTTAGGTCAATCTTGCACGCAACTTGTTGCTTTCCATAATTGTGTTCGCCCTTCTTTTTCCATTTCGAATAAATAATGAAAAATACGGTCAAATTTAAAATGTTCCTCGATTGATTCACACTATAGAAGATCAAGATTTATTTATGTAAACGAGGAATGTATTTTGTACTTACGTCATAAAAATCCCAATCTATCGGGGAGATGATAACGCGTGAAATATTTTCAACTGCGTGACTATACAGTGTGAGTCAAAAAACCCCTACATTCAGATAAAAAATAAGTAAAATAGTTAAGAATTGTTTTTTGCTCAATGTTTGATATGGTTATAAGGAAGGATAAACATGCTTTCAGAAAAACTTATTATTTTTGGTGTCATTTGGGAACTTTTGGCGAAAGAAGTTCACCTATTTTGCTGAGAGACTAAAATGCTGTTTTGGCCGATTTTTTGAGGCAAAACAGATGCTCGCTTACATAGAGTAACATGGTTCTTTTTCGTCAGTGATTCGAGTACAAACATTTAACACCAAATTCCTTGTTTAAACATAGAAGGTGGGTGAGTAATTGAAGGATTATAAATAATATCCCAGAGATTAACAAAAGAAATGCTAAGAAAAAAAATGTTGAATTTCCCAATTAAGAAAAGTCCAGATAGCTGAAGACCACATTTAAACTTGGTTCACAATATTTCATGGTTTGGAACCTACAACGGAACTTGGGAGCAAAAGTGAAACCATAGAAGTGTGTATTCGCTTGAAAAAACAGCAGGGCGATATTGAATTTTTAAGTTTTAAAATTCCGATTTATTTACAGAAAACTTCAGCTTTATTTCTTGCAATTTCAAACAACGCTGAGTACAGTAGTTGTGCAAAATAATTACCTTATATAGAGATGTAAAAACAAAAATCTCTGAGTCATTTCCATTAAATGTTCATCATGAACTTAACATTGATATGGAGTGATTTTCCATAACTGACTCTTTATGATTGCACTATGGTAATTTTAATTTATTGAAGATATTTTTCTTTATAATTATTTTACCCAATGTTCATTTTATGCAAACTGATATGTTTTGTCGATAAGAATCGTGAAACCAACTAAAATTGCATATGTGAATGTCTTATTATATATGTGTTTATGGTACCCGTCGGTGTCAGTCTCTGCCGCAATTGTATGGCTAAAATGTCCACACGAATTTTTAAGGCTCTCCGCAAAATTGACATAGGTTTCTGAAACCCAAAGTCCGAAAAGACACCAATAAAATCTTTCTGATCCTGTTACGCTTTACAACCAAAGCAAACATTGAAGCACAAATACGTTAACCTTTGAAGACAAAATATTTCCTGAATGTAGGTTTTTTATTTACTCACACTGTATGACATAGCCCTGCACTCCCAGATGAATGGGAATTTGAAGTGTTTTTCATCTCCGCATGCCGAGCCGATTGTTTGGTCATGGTTTGATGAGTGATGTGTATGATTGGTCACGGTATTTGGGGAAAGAAATTGAGGTTAAAGTTACTCATTTCATGAAAATGCGGCAAGTTTTATTTGGGAACACAGACGGTTCATAATTTAATAATTTATTATGAATTTAAACTTAGTTTTTCTCTCCTCCCCCCAGCATTGCCCAATGGGGACTACGGAACAACAGCAGGGAGGGCGGCCATAGAAATCCAAATTTCAGACGTCGCCATTGGTTTAACACGTAAAATCGGAATCTTGACGCAAAATCAGAATTTTGTTTGTATGTTGTCAAGGAATAGTTTTTCTTATTCCAAAACCGATGGAGTTGAAGAATCAACTCACAGCAGGTTATTTCTGATTTTTTTGTATGAATAACGAACGAGGACGAGGTAGTAGGTGGGTAATGGGAACACCCATGACCGACCACATCAAAGAACCAAATTGGTTTGTGGTTTACACTCAGTATGCTGTAATTTCTTTGGACATGTTTGGTAGTTGCTATCATGACTGCGGTCTTGGCCGACACCGCCTGGAACAACAGCATAGAAAAGACATGCGCCACCGTCTACCACATTTTAATTTTCAATCTTGAGGGTTTCTTGACCCTATTTGCTCAAGTTACATGGGACAAATAAAGAGGCATGACGTTAAACCTTAGTGTTGAAATTGGGAGTCGCGTTTGCATTATATTGGAACATAAATCTTTGGAATTAGCTGGAATTCGTAGACCAAATTGCCATAATAATCTGTGAATATGGTGAAACGTGTTGGTAGAAGAAAGTCTCGTGGGTGAAGTGGCACGGGTTACTAACAGCGCCGTGCGTAATGGCCACAGACAGGCTGTCTCATGCCTGTCATTTGATTACCAAGTGCACAAGAGGGCCTACTTCAGAACCCACAGCACAGGGGGGGTATCACAGTAATGAGCCCTAAAATACAACTGACTGACTTCTATTTTAGTACCATTATCCGGTTTGGTATACGGATACTAGAAGGAGGTATTGCAAAGGACAAACAAAGAAACCGTGGATCTTCGAGCGATTTGTTATTAAACTACTTTGAAGCAGATGTCCAGCCAAAACCCATGAGAAATATATGGAGACTAGAGAAAAGATTTTGGATTAGCGTCGCGAATTAAGCAAAGCGTCGTATTTTCTTACATGGATAAAAAAAGCCGAATTGAGACGCGAACACATTTACTCGCTATCGCAATCAGGAAATGCTTCTTGCAACTAAAAGGTGCTTCAGAGGTGAGATTTGCGGTTTCATTTTGTCACAAATTAAGTAAAATGATTGCAGCATGAATCGGAAAATGTGATGCTTACCAACTGTAATCATGGTTACCAATATACAATTGTATACAATGGAATTACTGCAGATATTAAAATAGCTTTTTTGTTTTGTCATTCTCGTATCTTGGTTAAGTGGTAAGTATTTATTCATTTGATTTCTTTGATTATTCAAATGGATATGTAGAATTTAAGCTAATTAGTAAAGTGATGCGTTCGCGCTTCTGCCTTACCTTACTATTAGTTTAAACCAATTTGATCAAATATATTTACATAATTACTATAAGTGCCGCCTTTTTCGAACTTGAGCATATTTATAAACATACTATGTCCACCTTTCCGGATCGCGGACCGAATCTATTCCAAAGAATATTTTTAAAACCATCTCTTCTCCTTCTTACAATCCTTGGAAAAACTCCTGCCATAAAGAAGGTTAGTATAATATGATTCGACCCAAAAAAATTGCAAAAGAAACAATTTTGGTGTTATATACTGTCAAATTATTCAAAGATAATATATCAAAAAGTTTACCTAAATAAAACCTGTGGAACAAGTAGAAATAAGGGGGAAACGTTTGTATAGACGTAAATAAGCTAAATAGAATTGTTTAAATCGATTTAACGGATGTGCCAAGTTATTGGGTAAGGTTTTTAAAAAGGTTTATACTTGTTACTATCTATAGTTTTAGTCAATATCCACATACATACATACCGTTCAAGGTCATCTTGGGGTAAAATTCCAGAATGGTCCGATTTTGTTCGAACTGGTTGTAAATTGTTTTAATGGGTCACACTAGATGAATAATTGTATGTATAGGATTCTTTGTGCGACAGTTCTTACCCATAAGAATTACAGAGTTATGACTAGTGACTTCCCATGGAACCCTGTAGTCAACCATTTTTGATTAAATGAAGATATATCTTGAAATGTACCCCATTGTGACCTGAACCTATTATAACTCATTACTATTGAACTACAACCTGAGATAGGGGCAACCTATACATTTTTTGGAATCCTTGAAAGGTAACGAATCGAACATTGTTGGTATACTTTCAACGCGTTTGGACCCTTTTCATATTTTGACTCCATGTATAAATTTTATCCCACACGCACACTTAGAAATACTTAGTCCATCCTTTGTTTTTGGTTAAACTTTTAACTTGTTAAAAAGGTTTTCTCAAACAATTATGGAGGGGAAGCGGAGGAAATCATTCTGAGCAATTAGTTTTGGGTTTTAGGCGTCATTTATCATAATTTGATGCCTTTAGATTGTTCTACTGGTTTGTGGATCAAAGCATCTGGCCCTGATTCAGTGCCATACATATGTTGGAGCAGTAGCCTATGCCGGACAGAGACCTGGTGGTAAACTCAGACCCTCGTTGGGGGGGGGGGGGTTGGGGTGGGTGGTTACCACCCCTACCCCCAGTGAATTTGCCCTCCAAGGTGCGCCTAAATGAAAAAAGCTTGCATAAATGCTTCTAGGTAATCATTCTCTCATCTTTTCTTTTAGCGAAAAAAATGTGAAGGAAGCACCTTCACCGGGGTTAGGGTATGCCGTCAAAGTCGAAGGGTGGGGGTGCCACCCAAGGATATTTTAGGGTGCATTTTTTAATATTAGTGCACAACAATATTGGTTTCTAAACCTATGTTTTTGCTTAAAACTAGTCATTTGCCATCATTTAGAGCTGAAAACTGAATCAAAATCCGATATTCCTAACTTTTAGCGCAAAATTGGATTTTCGCCTATATTTTCTGTGGAAAATGTCAATTTTGCCGACTCGCGGACTTGATGACGTCATTGTGACTCAATTTTGGTATCAATAGAAAGAGGAGGACCATAGCTATCCACTGGTATCAAAATCATAAGCATCGGGTGCTTTATAACGAATGCTGGGGGGGGGGGGCACTCCCCTTGGTAATCCGAGTTACAAAAAAAAAAGGATTGGTAAGACGGGGGTTAATAATACCCAATACTATTTTAGCCAGGCACAGTCCCGCGTTAAATACTCGCGCAGACATTGGACCCCGAACCGGACTCCTGCAATATTATATCGAGTGCATATTATTCCGGGTGTTCCACAGGGTTCTAGTTAGCAGAGCTAATCCAACTCGTATTTGGTTTGTATGTTTACGGTATACATTGTTATAATCCACGATCCAAGGCCGTCCACGTGCGTTGCAGAGGATCTATTACGAAGCGAGGACCCTTTAAACTTTTTTCAAAAGCAGACATGTTTACGATTTTAATGAGACGGTGGTGGTTGAATTCTTCATTTACGTCAATCAAGTTATCGAGAGCTTGTAAGGTTAGACAACACAAACAAAATGTGACAGATTATATTATTCGAAAGGTCACTAATTCTGAATAAGAAACGATAGGGGAAGGAACGATTGTGAACTTCAATAAAAAAATAAAAAACATATAAAAAATTTTTTTTTTTTTTTTTTTTTTTTTTTTTAATTTTTTATACAAAATAGGTAGAATAATAATAGACTTTACCGGTGTGGCAGGAGATATGGTTTCGGGATCACAGTCGGGAAACAATGGTGAACAATATGCAATCGCTCAGTTGACTTTCACGCAAAATGTTTCACGCTTTATTCCGTTGTCGTTATGAGCCCGGACTAGGATACCTGCCGGACTATGATAACATTCAATTGTTTGCTCGTTGTAAACAACAATATTTATAGTGCGCTGCAATGTTCGTTCAGTGATATTTTGCGAGCTATCGATGTCGTGATCAAGCGCTGTGAAACAAGGTTTGACAAGCAACGAGTGGTGTATTCAATTTTGCACTTTATCAAATTAATGGTTAATAAAGTACTTTTTTTTTTCAAACATAAGAGTACATTTTCTCCACTGCTATCAACCTCAATATCAACAAAATACCTAAATATGTAGGCGCCATTCTGGATATAGACACACTAACTGTGTAAGTCCTAGAGCTCAAGACTTGTATTATTTGTGCTTCTCTATAAACCAAGCCTGACTGTTTCAGACTTTTGCCGATAAGTCAACCATTTTGCCGAAAGAATTCTGTAATGGGTTGTCCCTAGGAACGGCCGTGGAAATAACTTAGCTCAAATCGACGCCGTCCTAATGTAGAAAATTACAACTTTGTAATAAAGACGCATCATATACTGCACATAATGATTACTGCATAAGCCTGCATGAAACGAGGAATCCGATTCCTTCAAATTATTAATCACTGTAGTTTTAGTACTATCTTTAATTTAATTAACTTATGTAATTAATATACAAAAAACAAAAAAAAAATTTCAAAATCTCGGAGCTGCTTAATGTGACTCACTTAACTTTTAAGAATTAATATTTTAAGGGTTCTGCTATCAAATTTAAAAATTGTCTCTTGAATTAAACTTCTCTCACTGAATCAATTATATTTAAGTAGAACATATCGATATGTGAGTGCAATAGGGTTGAGTTTGTTAATAGTAGCATCATAAATGAGGATTCCATCTCAAAGTTCTGGAAGAGTCGAAGATGTTGTTCTATCGTTTTAAAGGATGCTGAATCGGATTTTTTTGTCTACTCTTAAAAATAGGGGGTAATACGTACAGGGCATTTTGAAATCAGTCAAAAATTGTGTTTATGTAGACCAATACATTGTTTCGTATAAGGATAAAAAGGTATCGTTTGTCTTAGGTTCCGACCTTAGGTTCACAGACACAGCCTTCTTAAGGTTCAAGGTCACCTGGGGGACTTACCAAATGCTCATTCGCCGATTTTACAGGAAGAACGATTCGTGTTTCATTCAGTAGCAAAAGCATAAAAATTATATTAGACAGGCGAAAAATAAAGAATTTGTCACACATACACATGACTTTGATTCCATTAAATCAACTATTAAGAACTAATTCAAATATTAAAGTAATTAGCATTCCAATTTCTATTGAAAGAATAAAGGGTAGATGGGTTTCAGTGACCAACAAAGCGTTCCGATAAATTTTGTGGTTCCATCAAGGATTATGTCGAAACATGGTTAAAAGTGTGGAAATAGTAAAGGGAGGTTATGAAGGTTCTAATGTGAAACCATTATATATATTATATTGTTTTGAAAAGGGTAAGGAATTGCGAAACGTCTAACCTTTCTTTCAATCATTTACGCATGTCATCATAATGGGTTGTTTTAAAAACACCTGGGAGGTGCGAGAAAGAATTAGGCCTTTAAGAGTTTTAGAGCGTCTAACTTTCTCGATTTCCGAGCAATTTCAAAACAAGCCAATGAACAATGAATTCGTCAAGGCTTACGTAGTACGATGCCCTATTAAAAGGCACTATTCCATAGAGGCATTACTTTGGACATGTTGGAGTGTACAATTGTTTTGATTTTGTAAAGGTATCAAAATAGATTAAATTACGTTAATTTTAATGTTATGTAGTGATTTTTATATTATTTTTTCTTAAGGTATATGACGCGATAAGAACCCGCCGCGGTGCATTCGTTAGGATAATCGCACTGGACTCGAGCATGCGGCTCTCGGGCTGCCGCACTGACCCATACGGGTCGCGTGCGATTATCTGACGAATGCACTGGGCTAGGTCCTTATCCGTAGTATAAACCACTAAGCATTATTTCAAGTTGGTTTTCTTTGTTTTCGCATGAAATTATATTCGCGAATGCAGGACTGTCTCTAATTGAATATGCATGCGTACATTATGACCCGATTCGAATAGCACGTGCTTTATTAAACAATTAAAATTGCTATTTTTGGTACTTTTTAACAGTCACTTAATTATTTGGCGTTTACTTAAGATATACAAAGTGTTAAATACGGATTCATTGATTGAATTCGACATCATTTTGAGATTAAAATGTGACATCACACAATAACTAAAGCATGCTTGAACAGATGTCAGTTTGCCAAATCTAATAAGGGCAACCGGTAGAAAGAAAGTCTTTTAGCTATGGCCTTTCTTATTGTTTTTCCTGCCTAACACACTTTATATTTTGGGCAAATATCCTCAGCTTTCCTATTTAGAAATACCGCTAAGAGTTTGGGGGTAAGTAGTTAAATACAAACTTGAACACCAGGACTGCTCGATTTGTCAAAATGAAGAAAATAAACGATGTTCCGACAAACTGCTTCCATTCAAACACACCAAAACAACAGGGCTGTATGGTGATATTCATTAACTGTCCTTAAGTTATGACACATGTCACGCTCTCCGTATTGGGTTACATTAATACTGTGATGCCAACAATCCGTATCTGATCATATTTAAGATGACATTGCTGTTCGATCTTAAACAAGCGGCATAAATTAGACAAAATCACGGGAACCTTGTCTTCAAGCGATTTTCTTAGTTAAATCGACAAAAATTTTTTCAATTTAAAAATATAATTTGGTTAAATATAGTTCTGAGTGAAAATCTAGATCATTTCAGATACGAGCTCTCTTCAGACTCGAAATCTCATTACAGGTTAAATTGAACAGCTCCTAAAGATCTTCTCGAAGGGCATCAACACTAAATAAACGCTCCAGTGAAATACTCGGAAAATGACACCCCTCACTGGAAAAGGACTGCGAAAACGAGGAGCGATTAGTGTTGCGCGGCTCTAAACTCAGTATCCGTAATGACCAAAACCTTTCATTCCAATGGAAATGCATTTTGAGTAATGCTTGAATTTAACATTTATAAAATGGTTTGTCTTGTGGCCTGGCTGTGATGAAAGATGTTAGAAAGTGTTATGTTGTAGTGTTAGGCTAAAGTGCATGGCTGAGCGTGACACTCAAATGCATGTCATTACGGAATTGGCATGGGCATGGATATAAATTTGCTCATTAGGGAAAGTTTGGCGCGCAGTTCTTTTGCAACTATGTGTGTTTATTCAATTATGGTCAATGCGCTATTCGTTTTTTATAAATGACCTATTCTGACACTTGGGTGGGGGGCTGCGCTATGTTATGTATGTAGACCGATTTAAAAATATACTTGGTCTATGAAACCACCAATCATGGACTAAATTTGTTTTCAAATAAAACAAATATTTGGGTAACAAAGTTCAAAGATGTATCTTGGGTTAATGTTGAATCAGAATTTTTGAGTCCAACCTATGGTCGTGTGGGGAACATAATAAAGTATTTAGAACGGGGAAAGAAAGGAGAAGGGGAGGAAAAATTTTTAAACAGATCAAATTGTGTTTTTTTTAAATGTACATCGATGGGCATTCGATGCATTTGTCTTGTTATAAGATTAAGGGAAATTATTGCAATGATTTGTCTAGTTCTGAACCTTTAGTTATACGGGTACAGCCCTTTGAGGTTTTTTTATTTATATTGGGTCATTGTGGTGTTAAATTATCGAATGCTCGGATTTTGTTTGAAAACGGTTGTCAAAAGGTTAATCTTGACTATTAGCACAAGTGTGGCATTTGGTTGCATTGTACAGGTCAAAATGTTACAGGAGTTGTACATGGTCTTTACTATTGTATAGGGAGAAGGGGGTGGTAAGTTGAGCCACTTTTTACATTTCGTTTCATTAGTTCAAGAGGAAATGCCAAGGGTTACAAAGAAAAATGTGTATGTTTATTTGATTAACTGGGTATCACCAAATTTGTGACAATATTTTGCATTATCCTTCAGTGATTTGTGAAAATATTTTGTAAACGGGCTCAATTACCCACAGGGGTGGGGGTTGGATGTAAATTGGCCATCATAGAAATGCACAATCTATGTGTCATAGATTGAAATCCAATTTTGCCTTTTTTCTAATTATGTTTCAAGGTATTTTGACCAAAAAATCTTTGCTATAGTGAAAGCTTAGTCTAAAGTTGTTTTTTTTATGGTGTTTCTTCTTGGAAATTTTTTTGGGGAGAGACAAATTGTGAACATTTTCCTTATGCTCAACTTACCCCATTGACCAGTTGCTCAAACTTACCCCATGGGACCCTTACGTCCAAAAAGTAAGACTCCTTCAAACTAAAACTTGTTATAGTTACAATCAGGTTTTAAACTTATGTTCACATATCACACCCTCAATAACACCAAAGCGGGAATTATATCTTACCCTTGTAGGGGGAATTTGACAAAAATCATTTTTTACAGAAAGAAAGTTAGAATACAAAGCGCCCAAAAATGAAATTTTTTGTGCAACTTTCTAATGTTATGTGCAAATGATCCATCTTACACTGAGGAAAACCGTGTATGCAATGTACTTAATAGATAGTAGTTGGAAGTGAAATAAGTTCTTTATCTTCTTTATAGAAGGGGTGGCTAATCTTACATTGTGGCTCAACTTACCCCTCTCGAGTCGGGAGCTGTCACCTAAAAGAAATTACAAATACATTTTTGTTTCATATGACCCCCCGCAGTATAATTTGAAACAAGGTTCATTAAAATATGAGTTTAGTAATTTTCCCCCTGGATGACCTTAGCCTTAGTAAGGGCCTGCCGAAATGTCACTACAGGATGGAACCTAGACAAACTATAGGTTTACAGTTAGTTTTTAATTGATTAAGTTTGAATTGAAAGCATATATTGGTGTAAACCCGTTTTCAACTGATCCATGTACTAATTTTATCTCCCTTATTATTCATAATAAATAGCCATTGACATACCGAATACCTTTATACCCTACCTATTTACTATTTCAACAATTTACAGCCATGTTTCGGAATAAGCCTTGATGATGAAAACCAATGTATAGGGACGACGTGTTGACACGAAATCGTCTTCTACGCCTTTTTTCCCTTCAACAAGGAACTGGAAATGGGATGCGT
This sequence comes from Ophioderma brevispina, assembly GCA_023653785.1. Classification (NCBI taxonomy): domain Eukaryota; kingdom Metazoa; phylum Echinodermata; class Ophiuroidea; order Amphilepidida; family Ophiodermatidae; genus Ophioderma; species Ophioderma brevispina. The sequence goes on from JAMKCH010006218.1 coordinate 40,787, forward strand.
AGATACACCATCTTATATTTGAAATTATTTCTCAATTAGTTGGATTTTAAAGGGAATCAAAATAATTGTAATGTGTGACAAATTTTGTATGTTTCATGATTTGCTATTTAAATTGAATGAAACACGAAATCTTTCTCCTGTAAATCGAAGAAATGATGATAGCTAATTATGTTGGACATTACAATATTCTCAACGAAATCTTCCTGATTTACTGTATATTGAATATGCGTTGTCATGGATAAAAAAAAACCCAGGATTTGCAAATCAAAAGGGCTCAACAGCAAAACCGAATATATGGGAAGTATTTTGAACCATCCTAAACCACTTACCTTTACGCGTCTAACATTATTTCGATGGGCGTCGTAATATTTCGTATTTCTCTAGTTATCCTATAGCACAACGCGGACGCCCCACAGCCATCATAAACATTGCAATCCATCGTCTTGTAGGATGTCTTTGTCGAAAGGGTATAAACAAGCCATTTGGTTTGTTTTTGAGAGTGTGAAAGTCAGTTAAAACAAGTGTTTGCCCGTGAGGCGTTTGCATGAAAACTCGGGTGTTAA
>JAMKCH010006219.1:0-32152 GCA_023653785.1 Ophioderma brevispina
AAAAGTGCATTTAAGTGGCGGCCATTTTGAAATTGAAAATGGCTGCCATAATGAAATGACTTATGGGTATTATTTTTAGCTTATTAGATTCCTTGCCTATGAAAACCTGGGTATAGACACCAAAATTATCACTCTGCGATCCTCAGAGACCGAGATATGGGCAAAAGTAATGTTAACAGGCGGCCATTTTGAAAAACGGCGGCCATCTTGAATGCATCCCAACTTTTTAGCTTATTAGATTCCTTGCCTATGAAAACCTGGGTATAGACACCAAAATTATCACTCTGCGATCCTCAGAGACCGAAAAAAAAAAAAAAAAAAAAAAAAAAAAAAAAAAAAAAAAAAAAAAAAAAAAAAAAAAAAAAAAAAAAAAAAAAAAAAAAAAAAAAAAAAAAAAAAAAAAAAAAAAAAAAAAAGTAACATGTAAAATATCATTCAGAATGGTCCTACGAACAAAATGATACCACTCGTGGAGGGTCTTTTGGGTGCATGGGGGCTATCGTAGCTCATGCACTATTATAGGGCATTTGGTTCGTGGTCTAAATATGAATGGTGTCAAAAAATGTTTTTCAGGGTAGGGTCAATTTGGTTAACAAAGAGAAAAGGTCACCTGTCGTCTGGGGTCATTTGAGGATAATGTATAAAATAGTATAGCAGATTAGGCCAAGGGAATTTGATTCTTAGTTTCCTGTTGGAGAGCACATCAGATTTGCCGCTGTGGCAAATTAGTCTAGCAGATTATATGGGTTCCCATGCACCCCCTTAAAACTAAATTCTAACATGATTTTTAGAATCTCTACGACATCTAGAATTTTGATGTTACCAAAATCAAATATTGTCCCACGGGGTCCGTTTGGCGGCCATCTTGGATTAAGAGGGATTAATCGCACAAAGTGGTTCAATTTAGTTGAAAAGTATCTCAAATGATTCGTCTCATCATGAGGAATCAGAAAATATAAAGTTTGACATATCTGTGATGTTCAGTTACAGAGATATGGTTGAAAATGTGATAAAGGTCATTGACCTTTTGATTGGTCATTGTACAGGGGGCCAAATTTTCAAAATGCTTCAATCTTGACAAAATTGGTGTCAAATTGTTGGTATGAGTAATTTTTACCCTATAACTCCAAAATCAATGGTCGTAGGTGGTACAAACTATACATTTATGGAATCCTTATGACTAGATTGACAATATGGCATACATTTCAACTTGATCGGAGCATTCTTGAGAGTACTAACTCCCTAGCATTGATATAGAGGGACCATACTAACTACCAAAGGTGTTAAACTTTTCTGTAATGGGAGTGAACGATCTCCTTAAATAATGCCGCTATGATATTCTGCTCTGCTCTATATCAGCACTTAGATTGTAATTCACCCATAACAGCTACAGCACATAGTATGATTTCAAATTATGCGCTAAAAGCATACCAGGTGGAAGGCAGATTAATATCGTAACGTAACTGTTCCGACTGAAGCCGATTTTCCCAGTTCGGCTAAACATTCTACAGAACCAGTACTTCAGAGTAGTAGCAGTAGTAGTAAAACCAAAGTTTTAAATCCGGTTTTGTCCCCGCAAGCGGGGGTGGCCCGGCCCGATTCACCTCACATTCGTAGCAATCGCCCTTACTCCCTCCTTCCACTTCACCCGATTCAATGCATCCCCCATCCTCAACCCAACCCTCCTACTCTCGTCCTCTACTTGCTTCCTCCATGTCCTCTTTGGTCGACCCCTCTTCCTCAACCACCCACCTCGAATTCCAAAGCCCTTTTTAAAACATGCTCCTCATCTTTCCTCAGCACGTGCCCATACCATCTTACACCATTCGCCTTCGCCAGTCGATCAGCCGCCTCTTCCAAACCCAACATCAGCATCAAATCCTCAGTCTTCTTCCTATCCATCAATTTCACCCCACACATTGCTCTCACCATTGCTCTCCCCGTCCTTCTCAAAATCCTCATCTCATTTTCACTCAGACACCATGTCTCACTCCCATACAGCATCACTGATCTCACACAACTCTTGTACACCATCCCTTTCATCTTCAAAGGAAATCTTCTCCCATGTAACAACTCTCCACATTCTCTAAACTTCACCCACTCATACCTTACTCTAGCTGTCACAGCCGCCTCACATCCACGACCCGCACTAACCCTGTCCCCTAGGTATGTGAACTCCTTCACCGTCTCCACCTCGTCACACAACTTGTCCACCTCCTTCCCCACTCCCTCAACTCCCTTCTTGCATCTTTCACACACAAAGTCTCTTGCCAAACTTGGAGTCACTCTCTTCATCTTTGTGCATCTCCCATGAATCCATTTCCCACATTTCTCACACCACACTGAATTTGCCCTCACCCTCTTTCCACATATTCCACATGGATCCACCTTACACACTAACACCTCCCCCTCCTCCCCACTCACCATCACTTGGTTTACCTTCAGGCCCTTAATCTCAAATGCCTTCTTCCACTTCCAAAACTTCTCCCTCAAACCCTCCATTGTCTCACACATTAAAACTAAGTCATCAGCATACAGCATCTCACTCATCAAACCTTCTTTTGCACTCTCCGTAACCACATCAACCACGATTGCAAACAGAATAATTTTTAAATTTTTGAAAATGATTAGATGTGTATTTTATTGTATTATATCTAAATATTGTTTTATACAATATAATTCCTTAAAAGACAATAAAAAGCAAAACGACAAACAGAGTTACTAATTCATTACATCTCGTTTTATTTTACAAGATATATACATAAGAAATGTACACTTCTATCTATATTTGCTATACAGAATACTTTGTACAATAGAGATGATTTGACAGTTGCAAAATAATCACTTATCCCCAAAGAATACATTTCCCTTAATGTTTATTTGATTACTAAGGACGTGTTCAGACATGAGGATTTTGACGATATTTCACGATATTTGCATTTTCGGTGAATTTTGTCAATGAAATAAGTTACAGTTTCCACAAGAAACTGTCCCAAAAGACCGGTTAAGTTATTTTCAGAAGTTGACAAAACAATAAACACTGATGTGTTAAAAAATGACAGCCAGCATGTTTTCAGGACCAGGGAGATATAAAGTCGTTTGGTATTCAGCCTTATATTACTTTCAGAATCTACATGATGTTGCAATGTTAAGTGCACAAACTTAATCCTTTGAACACGGCAAGCGACTCCAGTCGCTGAACGATCAAAATTTGTTAAGTTTTTTTCCAAAAGGTCAAAATTATTAATTTTCCAGTGCATATTCAGAATCAGCATGAAAAATGCATCTAAATTAGTCCAAACAAGCCTAGTCTTTGCTGCTATTCTTTTTAGATGGCTTTTCAAGTATTTGTGACGCCATATCTAAAGCCACTGACTTATGTGCTATAACGTATACAGAATTGGCCCGTGTCGATAGGGTTAAAGTTATAAAAAATGTATTTGTTTCAAACTATTTTTCAACTTTACAAAATGTTGATATAGGCCTACTTCAAGAACCCTCATATGGCTTTAAACAAAACCCATAGAAAATTCAAAGGTAATCTGCATTGCATGATCTAAAAAAATCTCGAAAGAATCAAAAATTAATTATTCAAAACCCTCAAATGGTATCATATTTATTGTAGAAAGAGACCTGCAATAATCTGTAAATATAACCATATGTAGACATCTTTTAATAAAATTTCTATGTTGCTCGCCCTCTCTTTTTAAAGGGATTTGTATTAAACTTTATACATGAAACCAGTACTTGTACGTGGAATGTCAACAAAGGAATTTGATATTCCACATACAAAGTACACGTATCGCATATTGGCCTTTAAAGGTGGTCATTAAGAATATTACTTATGTATCTGCTCACAACAGACGGTGATTGCAACATTTCAAGTTTAATTATAATCTCCAACTACAACCGTATATAACATTTCTTAAAGATAAAAGTCACCCATTTGTGACTTGATGTCGAGATATGGCAGTGATTTTCCTAGAATATAATTATATTCGTATTTACAAAATATACAGACATGTTTTATATAAGAACCATATGCATAGTTATATTACGGCATCGTAATTCAATTTTCATTTTAAAAAGTACAAAATGTACCGATCTGAAGCATATGAATATAGTGCCGGTGTGAAAGCAGATATAGTCCGGCAGGAGCCACAGTCCGGGCTCCATAGACGATAACGGAAGAAAGCGTGAAGACTAATGTTGCGTGAAGAGGCGACTGAATTGAGTGCCATTCCTTTAACCGCTTGTAGCCGGACTATGAGTAGACCTACGACCAAAAGACCATAAAATGACTTCTACACCTTGTGGGTTGATCCCGAAAAACAAACAAACAAAAACTGAAAACGTGCTTGGCACCTATAAAAAGCTAAGGTGTTTAAGTTCAAATATCTTATGAAAAACAGCAAAGAAACACCCGGTTTAGAACAAACTTATCATTATTTGATATATTATTTCTGAATACGCCCCATTATGTGTCTCTAAATTTTTCCTAGATTAAAATCAATTTAATTGACTTGCTATTAGGGACAATCCCGTTTATGATTAAAAATTTGTTTTAAAATAACATTAAAATAGAAATCTGATAGATTAAAAATTTTTAATCTAAATTCAGATTTTAATCTAAGAATTTAGAAAGTGGCTATGTTCGGTTTTATGGCTTGCATTCTGATACAGACCATGCACGAGTAGTGAATTGGTAAACGGCACATATTGTTGTTTGTATAGAGTTCGTTTTCCGGCAGTTCGAGCAAAGGTTCTCTAAGAAGAATTAAATCTGTGGTCTTGTTCCAGTAAAATTTGATCAACATATTATTGGCTTGTTTTTTGATTAATTTCACGACCCTTCCGAAAAGATGTTGAACAACACCGACCATGGAAAAAATTAGTCAATTTACCCGCTTGGGGAAAATAGGCCCGCACCATTTAGGTGGTGTGAGACTTCGGAAAATTGACCCGGATTCTGCGCTAATGTAAATTTGTCTCATTTAAAGCGGCCTACCCCCAAAATGGTACTTTTTGTACTTTCTTCTTCTGAACACCTCAACAAAAGGTGGGCTTTAAACCTCGGATTCGAATCGGATACTCTCTGAGTTTTGCCGTATAATACCCTGTTCGAACTTGTAGACTATCTTGCGACTCTTAGACTTCTTTCAAAACACAACTTTGAGGTATATCTGTCCCTGTGCGTGTGGTTGTTCAGTTTTTTATCAATAATACTAAAATTTCATCTATTTATAATTAAATAAGTCTCTATGTTTAGATAAAATTAATACACGCGCAGCTAGCTGGCAACCAATTCCCGCATATTGTTTCAAAAAACAACATTACCATCATGTCAAAATATAATAAGCTCACGGCGTAGAGTGCATCGGGAACACAATACTGGGGCCTACGGCGTTCTGTCCCAAATCTCAGGCATTCATAGATACTTTGTACGGTGGATGATTGTACGGTTGTTGATCTAAACCTAGAGGAAATGGGCAAGTCCCTGTACCATGGAATGCGTTTAAGCCTTTTGGCGAAATCACCCAACTCGACCAGCCTATTTTCTTTCTCAAAGTCAACGTACATGGATTCCCTTTGACAAAGACCTTGGTACCTTCTCAGAGGATACAGATATGGGTTTGCTCGGCTTCGCTCCTTCTCCACAGAATGCACGTGTTTCCGTTCCCTTTCCGTGTGCGGGTGGTGCGACAATTTGGTGAAGCCGAATATTCAGTCGAACCGGAATTCCGAAGCCGAATTGAATGTCGCCAGCCACGTTGCCGTATTTCTCTGCGATGTTAGTCGTAATGTGTAGTCAAGAGTTTCTGCCAAATGAAAAACACGTAGAACCTTCGTTCAGTTTCATGAAACACCCTCATTCCCCCAGGTTGGAAACCCATACATCTCAATTCTAAATACGTACATGTGGCATAACCAGCTTTGAAAGTCAGCCTTGTACTTTAATAAAAAGTACTGTACCTTTAATAATGATTATAATAAATTTATTTTTTCTTGTAACATATAACCGCGCTGTGGGTAGACAGACGTGCCCGAATCGTGGGAATGGGACCTCACCACCATCCGTCCCCTCTGGGTACGCCACTGCCCCCCCCCCCCTCCCATGTGGCAGTAACAAATCCATCTACCAAGCTCTCTGACATTGGCTACAGTTACAATGGGCTTGATTTGCATCTACATTTTATACCAAAGCCTTATATAGTCAAGCTAATCTAGGTAAACCCATTTTACCATTCATATTTTGTAGCGTGACTGTTTTTTCTTTGACGTTCATAGAAATAGTGACTAGGATTGTTTTTTGGTGTTGTGATGTTTTCCTCGCTGAGCGAAGCGGATGATGCCGTCTTCGACTACCTGGCTCATCACGTCACTGTCGTCACCGAAATAAGAATGCCGTGATTTTTGTTGATTCGCCTCTACCAGCTTTGAGCAGCTAAATTTGAAGATAAAAGTAAGTAAGAGATCATCAAAGAGATGTGCTATAAGAAGACAACTAAAAATGTATAATGCTTTCAAAGTTTCTTGGCATTAGTTGCAAATTTGGTTAGCCCAAGCCTCCGCCCAACCATGCCGAATTTTGGCAATTATGTGTTTGTCAGAATTATTGGCTGCTTTTGAACGTGTGTGTGTAGGTGTGTACATGTACGCTGTGTGTGTGTATGTTTGTTTTGAAAAGCTTATCATATGAAAAAAATACTTCCGTCGTGATACTGAACACCTCCCAACCGCCCTAGCTGCTGGAATAGCTTACCTTCCTATATGTCTAGCCGCCCTCTGTTGATGAATCGCCATCGCCAAGGAGTTTTGCTAGAGGATGAACCTGGGTAATTGAGAATAAAATGATGCAAATCGTTATAACAATGATGACTTTTGTAAAATATACCTGTAAATTTTGATTTTTAAATTAAATAAACTCAATTAAAGTTAAATATCGTATGAGAAAATATTTCGCGCTTTTAATTCCGAACTGCTAACTATCTTGATGGTTAAAACGAGCTCATGCTGCTTTTATAAAAGATGGGCGTTGTGTTTATAGCCGTAACACCATTTAATTGTAAATGTTGTTGAGTGTATTGCATGTTTACTTATTTTCTTTTGGGGAAGAAGGTGGGAAAAAATCCAACCAAAACATAAAATTGACGTCTTTTGACTTGGATATGAATAGTTTTAATAGCCTACATTCATACCTGATAATGTGCCTGTATCCTTGGTCATTCTTGCCATATCCGGTTTGGGTTTCAGATTTTGAAGAGATGGAGCTCAGCTTGTAGTAGCTTTTCGTCTGATGTCACTCGTGATAGTGAATTTAAAAACCTCATCCCGATGCTTTCTGTCAGCTATAGTAAATTATCATAAATAAATGAAGTTAGGAATAGTAGGCTATGGATCGCATACACTGAGCCCCGTAGTCCCGGTACCCCCAAACATGCGAAGTCTGGGCAAAATGAAGGAAAATTATGGGTATCCCTACTTATATATATACTACCCGTGGTTGGTTCGTTCATATATCAAACTACTTGCTCGGGTAACCCAGCCTCCATAGTTTCCCAGCCATGGACATATTATTTTATATGGAGAGTGTTCTAAAAATCATGTAGAAATCATCCGGATGACTGTGGATAAATTTCATTTCTTTGGATAATATAACTGTTGTAATACTAATTTGTTATTGCACAAATTTTTGAGCCCTCCCTTTTTAAACTGTTGCTAAATAGTCTCGTCCACATCGTAACCCGTGTTGTTCAGTATTTCGAGGATTTCAAAACACCAATAATTTACCTACTTTTTATAGTTGATTTTCTCTTTCCTCGGAGACTATATACATATTTGCAATCGTCCATTGTCAATTTCTCCGGTTGTTTCCCTATTCCGTGCCTGAAGACCACCCTTGACTTAAGCTGAACTTTAGATATTATTAAATACCTAATTTATCTTAAGTCTATCCATTTCCCTCCAAATGCTATTAGTGAAACTATTTTCGAGTCCAAAAACGATTACAAACAGCATAACTCATTCCAAGTTATTAAAAAAAATCGAATAGGCCCTGGGCGATCATATTTACCCATGCACTAATGTGGGGATAAATAAGAATTACTTGCCATTTTAGTGAATGTAGCATTAAAGAATGACGCAGTCCCGATAAGTATCTTGCAACAAGAATTGTTATCTAATAGTAATCTAGTCTAAGTATGCAACGGAGAGGTCTGCTTGTCAACTATATGGCAATCAGAGAATGCAAATGTTGTATATATGACAGGTTGGAACGAAATTGACACCCATTGTCCATGAAGTCCGACGCTTGCAAACTCAACAGTGTCCTTTGAATGAGTGTCCTACCTACTGTGTTCGTTTATAATTGTTTTCCTGCACACTTGCACATCATTAAGCACTATTCCTATATAGCCTCGTACGAGGGCCCGGTTTGTTCCGTTTTTTTATTAGTGTTTACATGGTTTCTTGGACACCTCACTGTGGGTACTCAAGTTTCTTTGGCCCCGGTTACGGTGCGGTGCAAGACCTGGGATCATCCCGCAACGAGGTAGAACTAGATAACAAACGTGAGAATAACCTTAACACTTTTTAAAGTCGTCTTAAAGACTAAAATAAATTCATTCTTGATGTATTGCTACATTTTTCAAAAGCATTAAAACATCTCTCTCTAAGATGGGGCTTCTAAAAGCCGTCTAAACATGTCAAAACTTATAAAAGACTCCTTGAGTATTTTCTGCATTCATTCTTCATGACGTACACCAGATATTAATTTGTCATAATAATTACGCCATAGGTATAGCTGTATAGATTACTTAATGCATAGTGGTGCCTTCCCTTTTTTGCTATATACACAATAGATCATGTTTAGAAAGGACATATAGTCAGGAACTATGATTAAACGAATAACTCAACAACCTGTGCCACCAAATATGGCGTATGACATTCACCCCCAGATTTCCTCTGTGCGGTGAGGGCCGGAGTCGCATGAGGCTAGATGAATCTTTATCTCAATAATTTAGGTTAGGGTTTTGTTTTTTCATCTATAGCATGGGCATCGTGACTGCACTTTCTCTAACGTAAAATTAATCATAACTCAAAGACTTGACTTGGATAAAGTTGAAACACGTTTATATATTTCAAGCTATATATACGTCAACCAACCTTTTATTCAAGTCCCTAATCTCATCTATAGGGACAATTCAGCTTTTTCACTCAAGGCCTATAGGCTTAGGTTATACCATGGAGTTATTATATATAGCTCCAGCATTTACACCTATCAAGGATCTTACTGTTATGATCTTGGGATAATGAGTTGCCAAAATATGATCAGGTTGGATTAAAAAAAAACGGTTTAACGAAACGGAGAATTCCCAAATAAGAGAGTGTCCTAGAAAATGGAGAACAGAATATGACACTGGACACTACATAACGGGTCGGTACTAAACTGCAAGGATCCGAACAGTTTGCCTTTCCCATTACAAATTTCGGGTAAAATCCTATACATTCAAAACATTCCTAAATCAGTAAATTAAGGGTTTTGATCAGGGACCAATCGTCATAGGTTTACGCGAGCAACAAGAAAGAAGGCAAGAAACAGTATTTTAGTCGTGTCCCATAGGCCAAGAGCCCCACTCTTTTTGTTCGCCCCGGGACCCATGAGATTTGAATTCTCCCTGTTATGGTTTATTGTTTGCCAGATACGCCATGGACTTTGAGAACTGAAGTATTCACATGACTCCCGATGGAGAATCTTTACAGGTCTACTCCATTTTCTTCCTCTAGTTTACGTGTTTAAGTGTTATTATGAAAATATTGACAACAACCAAGCAAAGAGTTAATTAAAACATACACACACAATTAAAGTTAAATGCCTATATCCTTTTCTGTCTATGTAGTTATCATTGACCTTCATTTAATTAATGAAAGTCACATATGAGGCAATCATAATTTTGACGCCAGTTTTAATTTGTGACGCGTTGTATTGGTCAGTACTAGCTACTAAAGAAAACGACAGGCGTCACCATCGGCTATCATCGGATTAGATTTCAGATTTTTCAATGGAAATTTTAAAAAATGCAACCTCTATCTTTTCAACAATATTTTTGGCTTATTTTCATATTTAAATTTCTTGCTGCGTTTCCATCCGAACTTTTTGAGAGAAGAACGGGAGAAAACAACATGGAAAAAGAAGAAATGTTAACTCGAGTTTTGGGCTGGGGTGGGTAGGGCAGGGTACCGTACCACCAGTTAAAGCCCCTCCCTCCCCCCAAAAAAATTGTTTTCGGCTGATCCCCGTCACGACTGCCAAAAAAGTTGATTGCTATTACTGCATACAGGTCAGTCAGTCAGGCTCTATCACAGCCTAGGTGCCTTTTACGAGTCATGACTTGCGATTCCACTCGGCGTCGGAGTTAATAAGCAGAGTCGCCACATCTGACATAAGATTTTTAGGCAATATCATATTTCTTATTGGATTATTAATAATATTCACAATATAAGCAGGTGCGTAGTGTGTATCATCATGTTAAGTTAAATGTACGTATGCATATTGGGCCAATGCCCCGGCCTTGATGCGATGAGGAAGAGTATAAGTTGGGCCAGTCATAAATAGGTTACATTACTTACATACACCAAAATGAAGAATCGTTTACGAGGGAACACGTAAAAAAGTTTTCAAACAAACTTCATATTTTCTTCCCCATTTTGCTTGCAATCCCCTCCCTGGATGTTCACCCCATAGTTTAGGAATCTACTTCAAACCTTTCTGTTCTATTGAGAACAATTTTGGAAAGGGTTCCGCATACGGGACGAAATCAAAATTTCTAAAATGTCACCTTCATCTTTAAGATGTACCCTAGGCCCTTATAGCTCAGTTAGGAGCAAAGTGATGCATTATATTGAAGTCTGGTGCAACTTCATGCCTAATAAGCCCTAGCTTATATAAAAAAAAACGAAACTTATGTTAGTCCCTGTTTCTGACAAAGAGTCACTACTGATACCACTTCTTGTAATCTTCACCAAAACTGGAGGCGAACATTTCGCTACCGAAGTCGGAAGTGCCTACTTTGGAATACCTTTCCGTCAGGAAAAAAAAGCGCTCAATCGGTGCTTGGTACTTTTTAGTATGTTTATATCACTTCTACCGCAAGAAGTGATTGTAAGTTCTATTGCTAGACATTTATAAATTTTTAAAGTCTATATATCACGATTTTCTCTTATTATTCGCTTGCATGGTCATTTTGATTCTCCCATGAACAATGATATTTTAATGCATCAGTGTTTAACAAATATAATATTGGGATTCCAGGGAGACCAGTAGTACGTATATTCATGGTATATTGATGTGAGATACCCTGAATAAAGATTGCTAAGTACTTGGGTACTTATGCTGAAAAAAGTGTATCAGTCCTTTTAATTGGATTATAGAAACGTTGATTGACAAGGATTCAAGAGTATACTTATAAGTGTGCCAAAGTTAAGTGGTTTCTAATAGGGCACTTGCACTTTCTATATCGTCGCTAGACTAGTTGATTACACATAAATACCAGTAATTCGATGGATGGTCTAATGTAGGTGATCGTGCTATTCGAGTTTTCAAGCACAATGGTATATTTTCAGGTTTTCTGTTATGTACACGTGTGAGAATTTCTTTTTCAAAGCGACATGTCAAGAAATTTGATGTGAATTTTAAAAAGCAAACATGTATTACTAACTATAAAATGCCACAACGTATCGCTATAGTTATGACTAATCGGTGACATGTGTATACGACGCAGTGTTTCCCCACTGACGGTGTAGTCTTTGTATCTAGGGGTTAGGAAAAGGTTAAAATTAAGCCAGTAACTCCATGACAAACCCCAATGTGCATTTAGGGGTTAAAACGCTGATTTGCACAGAAAAGTGTCGTTTTCTCATCATGCTTAACTTACATAGGATAGTTTCAACGTTTCTTTTTGAAAATTGAGTCCAAAAATGGTACTTGCGTCAGACAAAAGTTGCTTTAGGTGAAAATTTGGTGCGAAGTTTCTTGTTTAGCGGGTATTTTTCCTTGTTGAAAGACGCAAATCGTTTAGGGGGCGAAATGGACCGTGTGTACACTATCATTAAATGACTGACCCCCCAACTCGGGATATGAGCATTTTACTTCGAACTTGCTATATAGGTTTCACCAATTTGCCTGTTATCTGAAACTGAGCTAAACTGACCCATTCATCATTTCACCCCGGTTCTTTAAGTTAAAGTGATCACATTTTGACACTTTCTTCGCCAGTATCCTGTCAGGAGGGCCGGATCATTTGATGAGCTTCAATGCAATTGTGATCGATTGATTCACAAATGCGATTCAACAATGCGTAGATGAAATTTGGAGGTTATCTGGGTTGATAAAATATTAGGCCTACAGAGCTTGACTCATGAAGGAACATTCATCATGGATACATGTATGTAATGATAAAGGCAGGCTGCAATATAGTTATAATTCCTTTCAAAAGCCTAACACCTAAAATTCCTTAACCTTTCTCTGAAATTCTTAAAATCGTGCTCTCTCCCCTCATTTCGCTCTCTCTCTCTCTCTCGCTATACTTCTAATGTTAATACAATTTGCAGAAGTAGGAATTAAAGTAAAAAGATATCATACCTTTATCTTGAAATGCTCTCACAGTGTTGGCGTTGTATGGGTTAGGTGTCCGGGTAATTCCCGACGTGGAGTCGGCAACAGAGTTATACAAGTTAAGCATGAACGGAGGCGGTCTTGGTCGTCGGCCAGATGTTCCGCTCACCTCATTCGAATTGGTATAGTTTTCCACACCGAACACTTGAAGTAACTTCTCCATAGCTTGCTCTCTCACACCTTCGTCATCAAGCGGGATGGCGTTATTAGCTTCCGAAGTAGCGAGAATTGTCGTTGAAGCCTCCCCAGTGGAAATTTCTGTCGGACTGGATTCTAATGTTCTTGTGTCAGAGAAGGAGACAAGTGTGGCGATAATGCCAAATAGCAAAACAGGAACGCACCGTAAGCGTATCATATCCATGTTTTTCAGTCTTTTAGAGGAAATTGCTTGGAAAAATACTCGTGCAGAGGTATCTTACTAATACAATCCAATATAGAGGAACACCTGGACGGGTAACCACACGGTAAGAACACTTCTCATCTACTGCTGCCAAAACTTGCTCTGCATCAACTGCTCATGCACGTGTTTACTTGATGCTTATTCGATTTTGTTTGAACTTCAGGATCTTTCATGTCACGAAAACCTCCAAGATACGTTTGATTGGCATTTTACGACATCGCAGGTGTATTATAGGGTCCACAATACACGATATGCCATATGTTTACCCGGCTGTTTATTCCACGTGTTGCACGGTTCTAGAGAACATTCAACATCTCAGGGAAATAACGGAGAACCAACCAACGAGATAACCTCGCTCCCAAGTTAAAAGATTAACCAATCACCATCCAAAAGCGTTTCTCACCTTTCCCGCTTCTACTCCGCATCCCGTTTTGATGGAATTAAGGCGGTGGTTTGTGTGAATAATTAACTTCGAGTATCTGTTCGCACCTTTTTTTAACTTTGTTCAATAGACAGACAGATAGGCTTTGAAGTACCAATTACGTTAGCCGTATCAGTTAAGATTGACAAGTTCAACCAACCTTACAATTCAGTTCCCCATAGCCACAATTCCCTGTACACTTGTTTAGTAGCCATTATACTTAAGGAACAGAATAAATATCAATATATTTTACGTTGGCATGTTATTTATGTCCCAGTATAACCTATTTGGGGTTGGTTTGTTTCTTGAGATTTGTACACACTTTCAGTTTGTCCTGAAAAATGAGAATTACAACGGGGCACATACAATTCCCATCCAGAGGTATGACTCTGGGGAGTTAGGGTAGGGGTTCTGTCGGCCACTCAGCAGAATTTTTGCCTCGGGACATATTGTAAGAATTTATGGTCATACTTGAAATTCTAAGGATTTGTAGGGACCAGACTAAACCATCGTTTAAAAAATCAGTCTGGTTCCGTCACTCATTTGACCGCCCAAGGTCAACACTGTAGTGGGTGCATCAACTATTATGTCATACTTGAACTTTTCTTTAATCGATGTATTATATAACCTCATGATAGCTCAACCTCCCTCACCATGACACCAAATGTTTCATTCCCTAAAGATACTTCATTGGTGTTTTGCTCTGGTGTCAAGTGTAATTTGGGATCTGTAAATCTTTAGCTGACTTAGGCGCTAGGCATATATAAATGCCATTTATTATTAAAGGGGTGTTCCCAAATGTAACACATGCATGCTAATAATATGCAACTTTGCACGGAAGTTCCTTTTCTATGGGAAAAATCGACAGGGCCATGCCGGCTGCACGAGTCCAGACAATATTCGCACCTGCTATGCATTATAACAAACAAACCAAATATTTAATATCAAGTCATACATTTACCAAACATCACGATCGACCAACGATAGACAATATTTGGAAACCATCAGAATAGTAACCCGCTTGTTGGACACGCTGTTCGCAATTTGTACGCTGACGGTGGCATGTGTGTCTGCGGCTATAAGGCGTGATCGTAGAGAACTTTAAAACACGTTCCTACGGCAAAAAGTAATTAAGTTAGAGTAGATATTATCCAAGCTTGTCTAAATTAGTTAGGTGTGCTTACGTATCTTTGGTGTGGCCGCCCTTGTTCCGTCTGGTCTTTGAAAAAAATGGTGTCAGGAGTGGGAGCTTTTGAGCTTAAATGATTCTTCAGACTATATAAACGAGATTTGAACATACACTGTAAATTACGTGTTTGAACATAAATCTACACACCATTTCTTCACTTTCTAGACATGTTTAAGTCTTAAACACTTCAAACTCTTCCAAAGAACAGCGCATGTATTCTATACATCACTGACAGCGTACATTGACCGTGTATTAAAGTTGAGGGTCTTTGGCAATGTTTGGAGCTACAAACAATTTGTCCATACTTTCTAAATACCTACTTTACCATGTTTACAGTGTATTATTCTCTGTTCCATCTGGGGCCCGTTCCCCAAACTCATGCGTAACCCTACGTGTATACTAACCCATGCGTATGTCCCACATACCAGTTACACAGTGCTTTGGACAAATTGGTCCACTCAGGCATGACATAGTATGCACGTAGATACGACTCAGTTTCGGGAACGAACCCCTGGTGTTTGAAACAAAGTGAAGAAAAAATGGTGTCAGGAGTGAGATTTGATTTTATCACGTTTTTATTCGATATGATTATCCCCTTGTTCAATCTGGTGTTTGCAAAAATGGAGTTGGATTTGGCATTATCATGTTTATAAGAGCAGAGAAAGGATTGCTTCTTCCAACTCCGTTCCAGTGTTTGAAAAAAGAAAAAAATGTGTCAAGAGTGGGAGTTGGTTTATGATAAAGTGCGAAAATGGTCCTATCTTGATACAAGTTAATTATTGGTAGCGCTGGAGGGTTTAAGATTAGACTTAGGCAGGCTTTGGCCAAGTTTAATAGTTAGGCTTATCATGGGTCAAGAATAACGGGTTATAACCTATAGCCTAAACCCTCAAAGTGTTTAGGCTATAGGTTTAGGGTTAGAGCTAGGGTATTCGATAAGGACAGGAATTTTCATGTAATCGTAATATAGGTCGTGATTTCAGAACTCACAACTGCGTCGCTAAATGTATGGGAGAACAATTTCATGTGTGTTGTTTTGTGTGCGTTTGTGTGTGGCTTGCGTTGTATGTTAATGTGACGTGTGTGTGTGGGCGCGCGCGAGTGTGTGTGCGTGCGACCGTACGTGTGTGTGTGTTGTGTGTGTGTGCGCGCGCGCGAGTGTGTGTGTGTGCGTGTGTGTGCGAGAGAGAGAGAGTGTGTGTGTCTGCCTGATCTGTCTATCTGTCTGGCTATCTGTGTGTCTCCACGGGAAAAAAGTAGTTCACCTTTCGGGAGAAAATGGCATTTTACTTTCGGTCCGGTCTCCACGTCATTGCAGTTAGCTAACCATAACTTTCATGTCATTTTCTGTATACGGAAAACTGTGCTTAGGGATAAAGGTGAATTTTGTTTATGTTTCACTAGATATCCTTGAGAAAAACTTATTCCCAAAATGTCAGTTGATTCTGATCTTGCGCTTTGGTGTTATGAGCAAATTTTCATATCACAATCTCCCATAGACTACTTACTGTACAGTAATTTCTGTCCGTTTACGGACAGAAAATACAAAATCGCCAATTTCTTGCAGAGACCATTGAATTTGCACGTCATATTGGGCACACATACTATTATTAGCCCGACGGTTCAGATGATATAAAAATCTCAACTTTTCTGAGGTAAGTCGGGGGGACGAGGCTGTGGATCACGAAATGCCCCTTTAAACATTTTTACAAACACTGACATTTTGCCTTAACTTTGTAAATATGTTCAAATGCTAAACATGTTTAGTGTCTGAATGGCTATTGTTTAGCAATTAAACATTGAAGTTTTATCAATTTAACATGCATGTTTTAGTTTTTAAACATGTTTACAAAGTGAAGGCAAGAACATTTTCAATTTCTGAACATGGACTTTTTAGAGTGTATAGCATACTTATATGTAAAGGACCTATACTATATCAGCAAGTTTCCAATCCAAATATTGTACAAAATTAGGTTATACATGTTCTGAATTTTTAATAATTTTAAGAGTAACCGTTTCAATAATCAACTTTAGGGAGATTATCTTTTATTAGGTCAGGTAAATAACATAAACATGATGTAAGTTTACAAGTGATCTGAATTCAGACTTTGAAAGACAATATACTACAGCACGTTCCGGCGAGATATTTTGTGAGATCTTGTTGTTTAAATTGATTTGCGCAAGCACCTTAAAAACGGTGATTGTACGCAACCGAGCTCAAATGGCACGACAGGTTAATCATATATCACAAGAAAGTGTCAGATTTGCCGCCTAAAAATGTCGCAAATCTCATAAATACAAAATCCATCAAAAGTTCACACCCCTAATGGGAATAACAGATGGTCTATTCGTATAGAAATTATAGCAAACTCATACACACTCAGTAATGAATATCGGGTCTTGTATGGCTTTGACTTTAACTTTAAACCCAGGCGAGGTCTATTTGCAATTCTATTTGGGCAATATACTTCACAAACTCTACAGCCAGAACTTCCACTTTGATCATTTTTTAAAAATGTTTGGCAGTTTTATAAAGCAAAGCTATGAAGTTATTGTCAAAGTGTATGTTGTCAGTATAAGTCATGGATAAAATAAGAGAACTCTGAATACAGAGCCGTGGGCTGAAATATCAGTTACGAATGAAAAGTTGTCAAATTGTATGCAATTTTCATATCGGCATCATTTGCCGGCCTATAGTTATTGATGAGATTGACTCAAATTAAGACAAGGAAACTTTGGTTTAGAGCAAAATGCGAAACTCCCAGTTAACAAAACTTGAACCAATGAAAGTTTGATGCAAGGATATAACCTGAGAGAATACACTGAAAGAACATTAATAGTGTCCGTATATGCATATTTTGCTCGAGGTAGGGCGCTTGAAAAGCAGAAGGTAAAATGGTGAAAAGGATGAAAAAGGGTAGAAGGTATGAGGAAAGGAAATACTAACGGTTGGAATACAGGGTAAAATTAGAAGAGGCGATTATATTGAATTTTTAAATGTTTCTTACACCAAGTAGGCCGAAACACCGCCTTATTCTTTTGGACGAGTTCCAACGAGTTTTGTGCATATTTTCTTTTGAACTTGTCAAATTTAAAACATAATTCAATTCAATCTATAGTTGGAAGAAATATGGATAGCAAATTCTTGTTGTTGAAGTGCACTAACTTGCTTTATATGGAACTGGGTCACGATTCGTAAGTTTTTGACTCATTTATATATAAATCGTTATCGTTGACACAAATTGAACTTTTCCAAATAAAATGGAATAAACGCTGTTCAGTCTGGCTGAGACGAAGGTTTCTGGATATAGCGAGAGTTGTAAAGAATAATGTAAATTTGACCTATTGTTTTAATTAGAAAAATACATTTTACTCATTCAACATGCTCGGTATGTTAATTGAATCACATCAAAGAAGTATGAGCGTGTGACAAAAAACACAGACCTCATACGACGTTGAATTTCTTTTATTCTAAATTGACGTCCTTAATATCTGTTCAGCACACCTGCGCCTTAAAGAAAGAAAACGTGTGGACCCTCAGTTTCTTGTGAAAAAGGATTAAAGCTTTCTAGGCCATTTAAACGCCCCTTCAAAGGGAGGGAAAGATGAGAGTGTATTGTCAAGCATACCAAGATGTAAAAACAAAATTATATTGTGGTTCCCTTAAGTACACAATTTGAGTACTTGAGGGGGTTGGTAAAGATTTGACGAGAGATTTGACAGCTGGCGCCACGCAGTCTGGAACACCTGGGCTAAGACAATACAATAGGGTTATCCCACTCATGCGTGCTTGGGAAAGCCCTGCAAGGACCGGTGAAAAACAGGGTAAGAGGCCTATCCACCAAGACCCATTCATCTTTTTATGGTATTATTTTCGCTTACAAGCATGAAGTATGTCAAGGGACTTGAATTGGATATAAATATTGACCGATTTCAAAGGTGTAGTTTCTTTGGAAATTTTCACATTTTGATGGTGTGAATTTATGAAGTAAAATACATGTGTTACATCATGGACGTGAAGCATTAACGCAATCTAGATATTCAGGTAATAGAGCAGGAGCACGGACCCAGATTAAACATCATCGTTTACCCCCACTACAGAAAAAGTTTAACACCTTTGGTAGTTATAATAGTATGGACCCTCTATATCAATGCTAGGAAGTTAGTACTCTCAAATTGTGGTGTCACTTTTCAATAGGGGCCAATTTAAGGTTACAAAGGGGTCAAACTTTTAAAATGCTCCAATCATGTTGAAATGTATGCCATATTGTACGTCCGTCTGGTCATAAGGATTCCAAAATGTATAGTTGTACCATCTATAGTTCTATCTATGACCATTGGTTTTGGAGTTATATTGTAAAAATGGCTAAAATGGTAAAAAAAGGTCAATTTCCATTTGTGCAGGGGGTCAAAATCAGAAGTTGCTCCAATTTTGGTAAAAAATGAAAGTTGTTCATCTAGCTTAATGTGTCAAACTAAGGAATAGTTTGTAGCATCTGCAATGCATAGTTATCATGCGACAAAATAGGTCATAGGGCAACATAATCAAATTGGTGTTGATCTTCTTTGACTCTTATCTCCGTAAGTAAACTTTTAACATAATCAAAACTAAACTTTTTAGGAGTCTTCTTACCTCAGGCAATCATTTGCAAGTATTTAAAATATAATCAGATTAACTTTTAATTTTGACCCCTGTACAAATTGAGATTGACCTTTTTTACCATTTTAGTAACGTTCATTTTACCCTATAACTCCAAAACCAATGGCCGTAGGTATATTACAAGCTATGCATTTTTGGAATCCTTATGACTAGATGGACAATATGACAAACATTTCAACATGATTGGGGCATTTTAAAAGTTTGACCCCTGTGTAAACTTAAAATTGGCTCCTATTGAAAAAGTGATACCACAATTTGAGAGTACTAACTACCTAGCATTGATATAGAGGGTCCATACTAACTAGCAAATGTTTCAAACCTTTTCTGTAGTGGGGGTAAACGAACTCCTTAAATAAGGCCCCTATGATATTCAGCTCCTGCTTTATAAAGAGCGTAGGGGCTATGAAACCAGGGTGGGGGCTCTGGTAATGACCCAGCACACATGGACCCCAAAACAACTTTGTCTAACGCTCCCTTTCCCTTAAATCCCCTGTCTGTCTATCTGTCCGCCTGTGCTGAGGTATACTTGTGTGACCTCATTTCTTATGTTTTTTACTTTATTCCGTCATGGCTTGTGTGTCCAATTTTGTTACTTGTGTGTCTAATTTTAATAAAAGAAAGGTCACGCAAGTATACCCTCGTTAACTTATGTGTCTGTGTATTTATCCCTCTAACTACATGAACTATCCATCTATCCGTCCGACCACACATTGTAGAATTGCGTATATCAGACATAAACATGGGACACCAAAATTGGATCACTGATTATGGGAATCACGCGATCTATCGTTTTGAAAGATTTAAAGGAAGAAATAATTTCATTTTTCTTTATGATAAATTACGTAGCACAGCAATTTATGAAATATCGTAAGTGTTTTTACCCCCATTACTCAATTCACAAATTTTATAAAATATAACATGAATGTATTGATGGCAGATTCCACACATCGCTATGAAACCTGGAACCGGTTGAGAGAAATAATACAAAGTGCAACCACATCGGAATCGTTTCGAATAAGATTGGTTCCCTTTTTAGAATAGGTGTGTATAATTTGTTAAGATTACCTTTTAATGATTTATGATAGGACTATAATTTGTGTATTTCTATTCTTCGAGATTCAATGGGGCTATTTTTGTTGTAATTCATTTTTCAGTATGATGAAAAATGCAAGGACGACACTGTACGTATAATCGCTATAATGCGTTTACCTTGGGAGATTTAAGTTCCTTCTTGAAAGTAAATTCTAATTTTAAATGCATACTTCAAAATCTATTCAATTCAGGCCAATTTTCAAAATACGCTCCACAATGCATGCTGGCCTTGGCTATGAATAGATTGCTGTTGTCGACTGACATTGGATGAAATTGATAGTAGAGATGCTTAGGGCAATATATATTACGATTATTGTTACAAGCGGACAAATCACTGAAGTTGGCATGAAGACTTCCAAGGATTTAAATAGCGGAACTCTCCAGTAAACTTAAATATTCCGTATATTTCCCCATTAAAATACGATTTTGTTCGGTATAAGTCATGAATAGTTAATGTTAATTAGTGCATGCAATTACCAACTGCACCGCGGCTAATAATTAGAAGGTAACGAGGGTTCTTACTTTATGCGCCATGTTGTAATGGCAATTTCAATAAGCAACATTGTTTACAAAATGAAAATAAAAACATTTCTTTCATTCATGTTATTTTAGGAACATGTTAGTTTTCGAATGAATGATTAAAGCTGGGTCTCGTATTTAATATAAATCGGGCGGAATCATGACAATAGCTTCTAGATTTTTTTCATGAGAATATTGACACCAGTGCTACATTTACCTGTGCCCGTGTTCTTGTTATAGAGTTTACAAGGTATTGGTCCAGGATATAACAAAGAATTTGATCACACAATATATGAAGACCATCACAACTTAATTCTCTTTTCATTAGTCTCTTTTTTATTTTATGTACACAATGAAGATCGACTTATAAGATCCGACATTCTGAATTTTAGGCACAAGTCAAGGCATTATTTATTATAACAAGAGCTGTGAGATTTCAGAATGTAATTTATTAATGTAACTGTTATAAAAGTGTATGTTCAAATAAATAAATTAATTAAGAGAGTCACCAAAGACTCAACTCCAGAAACACTCTTAAGAAATAATGGTTCACCCCGAACTTTTTTTTTTTTGTCCTCTATACCGAACCATTTCAGCTTTGCAGTGTATACCCACCAGAATAGTTTAGAACCTTTTTGGTCCAAAAGCGCTCACATTGGGGAAAAGTTCTAAGCTATTGAGAGAGGGTTCTCCAGTAAACTGAGACCGATTTTTTAAAACAAGTTGCCTTTCGTATTTTTTTTTGCTCAACGTTTATGTGAATGCATCCATGGAAAGGCTCGAAAGGTTTAAAGTATGAATCCGCCATTACGCGGCTGGGATGGAGAAAGACAAGTGAGGTAAAGTGCCTTGCCCAATGACATAATATGTTGACTCTGATATGGTTTGAACCCGCAACCTTCTAATTACTCGGAGTCGCACGCCCAGGATGATGTGCGTAACTTTGGGTGACCACACATACAAGATTTTTCTTAAAAGAAGAAGAATTCAGTCATTTAAGTGGGCATTAATATATGTAAATCTTCTAATGAGACTACCTTTAATATTGGACGACGAGTCTTGGGAAAGAAGTTGAAGATCTCACAGAACACCCTTGGCTCTGTACAACTCATTTGAAAACTTATGATTTTACACCGAATTTTAGTATAAACCTATATAATATACTCCCGATTCCAGAAATATACGGTATTAAATTTGGAAATTGGAAGAATATAAAGAGATGCACGGCGGAAATAGATTGAGTCAAGTCCACCTTTTGGAATAGAGCCAGAAAGTCATTCAAGTGGGCATTTTACCCGTATTTTCACGAATCTGCATGCAAACTACATAGAAGTCTGGGAATCTTACGTTAAATTACCTTATATTTTGTGTCAAATATCCTAACTAAAATAGGATTAAAAGAAGATCATAGTTCATAGTTGATTTATCATTCAAAATTTAACCACTATATAGCCTTCTTACACAGGCTAGGTGACGGGTGTTTCCATAAGGTAACCAGGTTTAACTGATCACTATCCCTGCCCAGTATGAATCCAACAACCTTAACACAAAAAG
The DNA here is from genome assembly GCA_023653785.1 of Ophioderma brevispina. Classification (NCBI taxonomy): domain Eukaryota; kingdom Metazoa; phylum Echinodermata; class Ophiuroidea; order Amphilepidida; family Ophiodermatidae; genus Ophioderma; species Ophioderma brevispina. Next base: position 22,509 of record JAMKCH010006219.1, read on the forward strand.
CACTAAATTCCCACCTCGTATCTCTTTTAGTATTTTCAGTGACATACCCAGATAGGACTCATAATAGGATTTGGATCCAGTACTATTCCCACCTTGTATCTCTTTTAGTATTTTCAGTGACATCCCCAGATAGCCTGGACTCCTATATGATTAGGATCCAGTACTCTAACCACCTTGTACCTCTTTTAGTATTTCATTGCCTAAATTTACTGCCGTGTTTTCCTGGAACCAGGAATAACTCTGTAAAATTATATCATAACACACAATTCCCAAATCATGTGCAAAAAGTTACCAATTAATTTATATATACGCGCATTATTTACAGAATTACCGTTCCACGACACACATATTTTGTTATACTCTATTTTACGATATAGCTCTCTTAAAATCATCTTAATGTTTTGATTAATTCTGAAAATCTACTCACATTACAAGAAATTTACATAATCCATACACATGCTTAACTCCACGCATTGCAAAAATAATAATAAAATGAAATAAACAACAAACAACAAATAAACAAAAAAAAATTAAAACAAACCTAAACGTCATGGAATAAGGTAAACATTAATCTTCCCTGCATCACATAGTATTGAAGTTTTATCCTATGAAATAGCATGATCATTTTGGAAAGTTGAAAATACTATTCTTGTATGCATTTGTGATTATTGTCATTATAATCATCATCTTCCATTTGAAATGAATATAATTTTAGATTTACTACAACATAAACTACTCACAAAATGGTAGTGTTGGGAATAATTTGTAACATATAATATACAATACCTTTCAAAACATAAATTTCATTTCAATATTTACAAATAATTACAATAAAGGAATCGCACTCTATAACATCTTAATGCATTTTGGGACAATTAAAACAATCCCAAAAGAAAACAATCGCACTCATGTTTTTTGTTGGTCCAGTGCTGTGTTGGGTTCCAAAAATCGGCAAAATCTGAATGTGTGAGACGTTTCACATTCACCACGAAACGTGGCACATACGCTTCGATGGTTTTTCTGAGGAACTTGCACTTCGACAACAAAATAATACACGGGACAAATCCTTGTCTACGACTTCCAAGAGTGAACGATTATTCCAGGAACCACAGAAAATTGTAATGCACTGGTCAATTTTTTTTTTATCACACATGGCGGGAACCCTCAAAATTCACAAAAGACTGTCCCAATGCAATGTTGTCTTCATCAAAACAATATGATCCACGTGATACATGTCATCTAAAGTATCCATGTCAAGCTAGTATTTTAATAGACCTGGGGTTAGAATTAGGGTTAGAGTTCGGGTTCGGGCCCATTCGGGTTAGGGCAAGGTTAGAGTTAGGGTTAAACCAGAGGATAGCGCTGTAATTGACTGTCTCTTAAAATGGTTTATACGTTTTACTGGTATCGAATTTGATATATGACATAGACCCCTATGTTTTGCTCCGGACCGATTACTAACTTGTGAAAGCCCAAATTAATGGTCTGATGATAAAATATATAAACTCTTGTGAATCAAAATTATTTTACATGCTATGGAGAAGTAAGCGTCACAATAGTTATAATAATCTATATACAATCTGACATTGGTAACATTCGAAATATTAGATTCGAACTATTGACATTGACATGAGTCGATTGAGAGAACCGTGGTTCGCTTCCCGTTCCTCTGAGTGAACTCGTGGCTTGTGTAACCTCGGGGACTGCAAGATGTTTGACCATATAGACCCATTAAGCATGAACCTGGAGTTTGACCAGACCTGGTGGAGTAAGAAATTAAAACGATTGTTTAGGAATGTTAGGAATCAGTGAAGTATATATAAAGCATTGAGGTCCGTATGCACAAAAAGTTAGACCAGGTTGTAAAGTTAGACCTAATCTAAGTCAGAATTAGTTATGTCCAAAATTGACAGTTATTTACATTTTTTTTCATAAAGTAACCAGCAAATTTCAAAGATTAAGCCTGATGTAAAATTCAAAATAAATACAAAAACCTAATGTCAATGCAAAGGAAAGTGTCTTTTCTGGTGGGACTAAATTACACTTAGACCAAGTCTAACTTTAGACCTGGTCTGATTCTTTTGTGCATACGGACCTAATCAAGACGTCGTAATAAATGCACAAACGGTTCAGTAAAACTTCTCTCATTTTAATAGTGCTTTAAATGTCCTCTATGTGAAAGCCTCGAAAAAAACAGCTCTTAGACCCTTTAAAGAATTACTTTGGGTTCGTTGAGTTTATAGCCTAAAAGGTCATTACTAGTCACTTCAGGGAGGTTCTCTAAGAATCACTTTATGGTTCCAAATAGGAGGCTAGATGTCAGTGTTTATAGGGAAAATTGCATTTTAATGAAAGATTGGCACTTACCCCATGAGACACTTGACAGATTGACTGGAGTCGCACCCACCTGCACATCGACCAACATCAATATCCTATAACAAGGCAGATATAGGTATAGAAATATCAGGCAACCAATCCAACAAAGTAATATAGAACAAGGATATAAACTGAGATGAATATACCATTTATGGTATATTCATCTCAGATATAAATATCTTACATCGTATATATTTGTTTGAACAGCATTCATGGTTTTTTTTCTTCAGATCTTGTCTTGGAGTCATGGAGTGTCTTTTTTCAACATGTCCAGTCATTCTGGACCATGCTTACAGTCAGCAACCCTCAAAAGAGTGCCTAAAGCCCTGTGTATGTTATGCTTAAAGACCTTAGTGTGTCATGTACATTTTATTTATATTATAAAGTCTAAAGTCCTTAGTGTTTTTAATGTTTTTTCATAATTGGTCCCCATGCCTTAATCCCTCACAGTGAACCCTGTATGTTATTCATATTGGTCCCCAAGCCCAAATCCCGAAGTAAGTCCAAGCTGCAACTTGTACAACAACAACAACAGCAGCAGCACTGCCAAGCAGCAACATCATCATCAACAACATTGACAACACAAAATCTAAATCAAAACATTTTCGAAACTCACCATTACAACTTCCTGTGTCTCACTCAGTGATGAATTCCACTCCAGAGCGTAGTATGATTCCACGTACGATGCTCGGTAACATTCGTGACTACACTCACATGCTTCTATAATTTCAACGCAGTGATGACCTAGAATGAGGCAGCGACGGATAAGTTGATGATGAAGAAGGGGAAAACAATAGATTCAAATAAATCGTTAATGGTTTATTTATCTAAAGCTAAATTAACACAAAAAATAGGTGAGTTATGTTTTTCATTATTGCTATTGACTATCTCGTAATTACTCATTACCGTGACTTTATTTAAACATCTTTAAAATTGTAACCGATTAAAAAAGCAAAATAAAATGATGAAATGTCGACATCAATAATTTCATTACCCATTGGTCCTTCAATCGTAAGTGTTCTATTCCGGGTTGGTCTGCATTGTGTTGGGGCTTCATCTGCGAAGAAAAATTTAATTAACCTGAAGTTAATCAATTAATAAGGTAGAAGATTTAACAACTAAGTAATGTCCAGCAATATTTACACCTAATGAACACCCAAGGTTTGTGCCATTAAAATAGTCTCACCTTGTGTCTTACAATGTCCCAAGCATGAGCCAACGTCGACCATTGTTTCGTAAGGAGAGTCAGGAAAGTACATTTGATATTGGGGCAGACGTTCACATTGAGATGGTTTGGCTACACATGTACACTCCTCAATCACATTTACTTCTTTCAGACCACCTCGGAGATTCATTCGATCTATCCTGGACCGCGACGCTGAGCACGAGTCACCAGAACCGCATGTTGTACACTATAAAATAAAATTTTAAAAATATACGTTATTTTAAAAATCAAGTTAAACGTTTGAATTGTCGAATGAATCATATACATTTGGAGTTTTTGGAGTAACTGTAAAAAAAACGCAAGCAACTTCATAATATACAATAAGAGTGATAAAATGCAAAGACTATGTACTCGTGAATTCATGTAATCAATTGAATCAAGTCATCTTCTAACAGAAATAAAATATGAAATATTAATCATGTCAATATAACATATTTGTACATTCAACCCTTCAGTCGTGCAACCTTTCAATCAATCGGAATTTCAAAATCAAAATCCCATTTAACTAAAAAGTGTTACCAACTTTTAGGTTTGAAATTAGGTAAAAAGATGAAACTGTATATTTATATAGAATATTTATGTGAAGATGACAATAGAAAATAAAGCAGCAGGACTGGGGAAAAATAGGGTATTTAATTTATAGCAGAAATTCTTACCTATTGGTTTAAATAATTTGTTTGACTTGATCTTTGTCCTACCCGTTCTTTGCCCCAGTATTTTTCTATGCGTTCTTTATTGGTCAGGACACCGTTGAAGTTATTAAAATTATGGGAATAAAGAGTTAAGAATTTTCATGATAAATTTGTTGCCCTAAATTAAGATGCAAATTGTAAATGATTTCCCGATGTACATAAAGTATTACAATCATCAGTTATGGGTTATACTGTATAAACAACTGGTTTGAAGTTGGTCATTATTTAATTATATTTAATATTAATATTTTACCACAAAAATGTTTAAGTAAAATACAATAGGACTGTCAATACAATAACTACATAAGAAGTGTAAAAAAAACTCTTTTACTAATCTTAACCCTAATCCTAGTCTATTTTGTTTTCAAATGTCGTTTTTTATCAGGGTTTAAATGGGAATTGGACCAAGTGGAAATTGGATCAAGAATTGGACAAAATAAATTGTGAGAGTTTGCTTAGAACAAAGTGGAAGTGGGTCCAAGTAGTGGGAATTGAAATAAGTGGGATTGGAACACATGGAAATTGCACCGAATGGGAATTGGACCAAATGGGAAATGGACCAAATGGGAATTGGACAAAATAGGAATTAGAAACAATGGGAATTGGACCAAATGGGAAATGGACCAAATGGGAAATGGACCAAATAGGAATTGGACAAAATGGGAATTGGACCAATGGGATTTGGACCAATGGGAATTGGACCAAATAGAAATTGGACCAAATGGGAATTGGACCAATGGGAATTAGACCAAATAGGAATTGGACAAAATGGGAATTGGACCAATGGGAATTGGACCAATGGGAATTCAGCCTAATGGGAATTGGACTAAATGGGAATTCGGCCTAATGGGAATTGGAACAAATGGGGATTGAACCAAATGGGAATTGGGCCTAATGGGAATTGGACCAAATGTGAATTGGACCAATTGGGAATTGGACTAAGTGGGAATTGGACCAAGTGGGAATTGAAATGGGAATTGGACTGAGTGAGAATTGGACCAAATGGAAATTGGGCTAAATGGGAATTGGACCAAGTGAGAATTTGACAGAGTAGGAATTGGACTACATTGGATTGGACGAATTGCCTATTGGACTTAGTGGGCAGTCCACCAAGGTAGGATGTAACCGGAAATACGCCAAAATAACATCGATGTTTCAAAGGAATTTTGTGATATGAAATGATATTTAGGCATAATAAAATACCTCATCCACATGGTTTCTAATATTTGAAAGTGTGGGGTTTATTGTGCAATTTCTAGTCAACCTAGTAAAAAACAAACTTCAAAATAGTGCGGCTCGTTCGGATGGTACGATGACATTTGAGCTTTGAAGCCATTTTTTTTTTGCCAAGAAACATAATTTACGACTATAACCATGTTACGACTCATTTCTCCACACGTCTTACGAGGGGTGATTGATAAGTTCTAAGCCTAAAGTAGAAAGAGATATGCTACAAAGTTCAAATTTACACCATCTACATTTTCATTCTTCAAATGAAAATTCCAGACGTTTTATGCGTATATCTGTTCGATTTTTTAACTTGCAGGTAATCAAACATTGAGAATTTTGCCGGACCTATTGAAGCAATTACGCGAGAAAATTAAAAAGTTGAGGAGAGGAAAGCTGACATCGGGGGGGGGCGCTCTTCCATCATGACAATGCCGTAGTCCATAAGTCTATGGTAGAAATGACTGCAATCCATCAGTGTGGCTTCAATCTGATAGAACATCCAGCCTATTCACCCGATTTGGCACCGTCTGACTACTATCTCTTCCCAAAGATGAAAAAAGAACTCCTCAACTTTTTAATTTTCTCGTGTAATTGCTTCATTAGGTCCGGCAAAACTCTCAATGTTTGATTACCTGCAAGTTAAAAAATAGAACAGATATACACATGAAACTTCTGGAATTTTCATTAATTTGAAGAATGAAACTAACGACAGTGTAAATTTGAATTTGTAGCATATCTCTTTCTACCTTAGGCTTAGAACTTATCAATCACCCCTCGTAGATTATGTCTGCAGACAAGTTAGAGTGTTATTTTTGAAGAAAAAAAAACTGAGGACATGTCCAAATGAAAGACATTAGCCGAGGCACTGTTTGACAATGGTGTAAAAATGTTGCTATTATACCTATTATGGCCAATTCTTCTAGCTAATAGTAATTATGGCTTAAATTTAATTCAAATTGTTCATGAATCAAAAACTATCTTTTCGAATCATGATTTTATTCATATGAAAAGCCAGCGAGATAAACCCGAGATAAAGGCTGTGCAAGCATAATGCGGCTATCCATTTTTCGGCATACTCGACTCAGGGAGCGTTACTTGAACGCACGGACATTAAAAGTAGGGACGCGAGCTAGACAGTGACGGGTTTAACCATGTGAGCATTAAACTTTCCCTTAATTCTCTATCACCTATTGTTATAAACCCAGAACCAGGGGAGCTCAATAACAGTCGAATGAACTGTTCTGTTTTTTTATAGCTTTTGATGCTTTCAAAATTATCAGAGGATTTGGTATAAACGAGAAAAAGAAGGTCGGGTTCTGTAAACGCCTGCAAAACGATTTTTTTTTTATTTGGGACACTTCTCTAGCACGCTACAATCTCTTTTCATCGTGTTTTTTGTAATTGTATGCACCTGGATATTTATGCTAATCCCGGGACCCCGATCATTCCTATGGGTTCAATGTCCTACGTTCCAAGAAATCAGTCGCAACTGATGGGGCAAAGCAAACATCAGCGAGTCTGCAAGTTTCAGTTACCTTTTCGAGTATTTTTATCCCTTCAATGATTTCTTATTTTCGTAGTCGTAGGCGTACCAAATTTAGCTTGCGGAGTTAATTTCGTGCGTACAACTTGTGTGTCTGTCTCTAAGCTAGAGTGACCCTGATCTCAGCATTCAATCTTAACAACCAACTTTAACCCCTCAAGTTTGGTTAATTATGCAGATGACATTATTAGTCGCTACCAAATACTAAATATCACATCGTGAAGATCACGTCCATCTTATGCAGAAAATGAAACCCTCACCGCCGCGTCACGTATCACACCGATCGGAGTGTAAACGTAGTGAATTTTTATTCCTTACCATCGTACCACGACTTTGAAAACCTTGCCACTTTCCAATGTTGTTTTATATGATAAATTCCGATTGATTTAACTGTAAGATTTTTTATTACAAACAAGAAAACTCATAGTGTGATAATCTATCGTCTCTCTTCACCTCGACACTTACTTCTGGCTCTATATATACTACAATTCTCTTTGGAATCACGTATTGCAGTTATTTCACATTACAGCTTCAAGTCTTACTTGCATGCGAAACTCAGTCTGAAGGGATATAAAATAGAAGGTTTTCTTCTCGCTATAGCACTACAAGAACACGTTATATATCATGTGCGACTTACTGTTATGTTAGAAACTATAACCAAGTACAGAGACATCGGGTCTCAAATGGAATACAAGCTGATTAAAAAAGAACTTAATTCATTTTTGTTGTGGTTTAGTAAAAAAGTAATATATCATTGCAAAGAAAAATTTTTGAAGGTTAAATTTAAAAAGGATATATTTTTTTTAATTTGCACATGCCAAACCAAAGTTCTGCTGATTTGAATACAATCGGCACCCATTTTCCTATGTAAACACCTGGGCAACTTGCATCATTTTCTATTCTATGTGAAGATGACAATATAATAATAAAGCAGCAAGATTGAAAAAATAGGGTATTTCAATTTAAGTTCTACCTATCTGATTTCAATATTGTTTGACTTGATATTTGTCCTTCCCGTGTTCAGTTGCCATAAAGTAATTTCCTTGAGTTATTTATTGTCATGACACTGTTGAATTCATTACAATTAGGTGGATAAAGAGTTAATACTGTTCACGATACATTTGTTGCCCTAATTTCGCTGCAAATTGCTTCTGATTTCCGATCTACATCAAGTATTACCATCATCATTTTGGGTTATATCCCAACTGGTTTGCATTGGTCATTTTTAATTATATTTATATTAATATTTTATCACAAAAGTTTCAATAAATAACAATAGAACTGGTTAAAACTTTTTTAATTTGCAATAACGCAGCGGCCCGAGCATTTGAAAAGTGCTCTAGTTTCGAGTTACCCCTCCCCTCCTTACAACAAAACCAACCACCTTTATTTGAAGATAAATATATGAGATTTAAGAACAAGGAGGGTGTGGTTGAAATATTTGGTGGCATGGATGATTTCTAGGCGAAAAATGCATTTTGGGCTGCAATTAAGCGAAATTATTATTTTTTTATATTTTTTTAAGTAAAATATTGGCAATTTTCTTTTTATGGTATCCATTTTTGTTATTGATATAGGTTTTATACATTGCATGAAGGGTTCAGATACACGCTTTGTGGTGACAGTGTTAAAAAGGATGTTTTTGTGAGGGAAAAGTTGATATTGGTGCTAACATTCTAGACCCTTTATATATTATATAAAACATAAATCTATAATACAAATGTCAGAGATCGATAGTATTGCAATCATGAATTAAAATTTGGTTTTTTGCTAAACAATTAATAATCTGATTTTCTTAACTGTTTTTAGCTCAAAAACGTGATTTATTTGACCCAAAAACACCCCTGCCACCAAGATTTTTGACCACAACCATCATTTCTTGAAATTTTTTACTATCTTTCGAATAGAAGAAGTGGGTGCGTTTTGTTGTACCGAGGGGGGGGTTTGTCGACATTTTGCAGTCCAAACCGCTCCACTACATTCAACCAAAGTTCTGCTGATTTGAATACAATCCGCACCCATTTTCCCAATTGTATACCCTGGGCAATTTGTAAGCAGTTTGATTATTCCAACAATCATAAAGCGTGAAAAAGAGACAGATCAATTGGTTTGCAACTTTTATTTCCAAATTTAAAGTTTTGCTTATTTATACTCATACTCAAAAATCAAAATCAAACGCCTTTTAATCAAGCATTGTAGATATGTAACTATTTTCATCGCAAACTCTGCAAGGTTGTTTTATTTCCAAAACCGTAAAACATGCAATGACGTGTTTCTTCTAAAAGAAATCTACCAATGAACCGAGCACGAGGAAACAGCTAGAGACTTGCTAGATTCAAAATTCAATATTATTTAAAATTGTCAGCATTCAAAATTTTGCTCTCGATTGATGGATTTTGAGTACATGTATAAAAGTAAAACTTTACATTTTTATTTTACAATAAAAGTTACAAACCACGGAGGCTTTCTGTTTACGCATTATTGATTTGGTGTATAGTAACAAATTCAAGTTACCCAGATGTGTATACAAGAATGGGTGGTTTATTCAAATCGTAATAACTTGGATTGTGTCATCACA